>JANEHU010001804.1:0-151932 GCA_027563435.1 Nasonovia ribisnigri
CAGTTATTGTGTGTGTATGTACAAAACGTGTATACCAATACCAACTACAACGCCATATAATACAACGTAATTTGCCAACCATGATTACCTCCATTTATATCAGTGGTTCCCAACCCCTTTGAAAATTTTCAATAATCTCGCGCTCCCCTATAAAAAATTGAAAAAAATAAATTTACGAATGTCGTGGATGCATAAAACGATCAAGTACCCCTGCGAAGATTATGAACGTTTAGTGGCTAATCACTCGTGATCTTTATCGATACTCAATTATTGGTCGTTATTAATTATTAATTTTTTCCCTGCATTGTAAAATAAAAATAATTAAATAAAATATACAAATTTTATTTCAATATGGCTGCTTGCGCCTCCCCATCAGTGTGTACACGCCCCCCTCCAGGCTGCGCGGCCACTGGTTAGGGAACCCTGGTTTATATATTTTGATCTTACAATAATTTAAATTCTAATATTGTTATGCAAATATTTGAATAGTTTTATGTTGCAGTACAAAATTTTTTTCAATTTTTTTGAGAACTTCCTTTTTTATTATCCTTTGTTTTTTTTATTATCGGAGATATTATTGAAAATGTTGATTTATCAAAATTGAACATGTAGTTTCTGAGTTATTATAGTATTATACTTTATGAATGAAAGATAATAGTAAATAGTAATAGGTTAGGAATATAATATAAGGGAGGCTAGGAGATTACATTAAATACTGCGTCTATTTTATATTTTATGTAAATGTATTAGATATATCCTGCGTAGTCCACATATTATATCATAAATCGTAGGACCATCCTTAAATTATAGGTTCATAAAAAATCTAAGTATATGAAAATATTGATTTTAATAGTGAATATATAATAAAAGAAATCCAAAAATTAAATTTCTTAATAAATTTTTAATTAAGTTATGTAAAATTCTATTAATGCGGATTCCTCGGCGCAACGGGACTCTTTCCTTAATCATGCGTTAATCGTGTGAATTATCATATTATTATTCTCAAAGCACATATTTTGCCATAATAATAATGTTCTATTTTTAAAATGACTGTAATGTTTTCTTTCAATAACTAGAAAATAACGGTGAACGTGGTTATAGTGAACCACCCGGTATATACCTAACTACATAATATTATGTATAACAAACGCATTATACGCAGGTACTCGACTTGCCCTACACTCCTACCCCGAGAGGTATGGAGCGGTCGTGGGCTATTTGCAGGCTCGTGAGTATATTATGAACAGATCCGATACACACTCTGACACACAGTTGCAGACAATGGTCCATCGAAAACAATAAATAGTGTCATCGTGCTCGGAAGTACGCGTCACTCCACCTCCACGGCTCCACATACTCGCAGCGCACAATTCGATATCATCCCCTTCGGCGTTTTTCTACGACGATCATTATAATACACGAGCGCATCCCATTATAATATAAAAATATATTTATGTATACGGGGTGATTCTCTTTTACACAGCTAACCCGCAGCAGACAATAATATCTCGAATAAAGGTTATATTTTTTTTTTGCCTCTTGAACGATAAACATGTTATGAAAATCTTACATAGTATAATATTATATTATTACACGGCCGTCGGCGTTTTTAATTCTTAAGGTTTTAAATAACATTTTTCTTAAGATATTACCTGGAACAGTAAAATTATCGTTCCATACATATTTATAATGCAGAGACGTACTGACATAATGAAACGCCGGGGTGGGACGCACACAGCTGCGTAGGTACTCTGATGTCATGAGTGAGGGTTATACTCGTCAGATCTATGCGTACTTGAGATCCACTCTTTATAAAACTTGCGTAAGGTGAAAACCACTTGTACTCTATATTGTACATATTATTATGAATGTATTAAAATACATAGACGTAAGAAATATTATTTTTTCCCTTTTATTATAATTATTAATGGTTTCGCATAGAGACATTTTAGTGATTTTAAATCTCCAGTAAACTTAGCCATGATTTTTCAATTTGGGGAAGGGTGTAGGGTTTAGGTCTATACAATAGCAATATGTAGGTATACAATATAAAAGTATAAAACATATTTTTAATTTTTTTTTACTTGATTTAAAACATTTAAAAAGTCAAAAAATATTTTAACTACATTACATTAACCGAAGTTTTCTTGTTTTGGTCTCTAATTTATTTAATGACATCATCAGGGTCTATCATTATATCACTATGTATATTTATCATTTCCAAACCATTCAATCTACTTTCACACGTCATGTTTCGCAAATATGTTTTCAATCTTTTTAATTTTGAAAAAGATAGTTCACTGCTAGTAGTTGTAACTGGGAGGCTTGATGAAATCTATTGAAGTTTGAAAAAGAAGGGAAAATTGTAATTACATTTTTGAATAACGTCGATAACATTTTTTGGTAAAACATTAGTTCCTGCAAATTTTTGTTGTCACATATTAATTTCACTCACAGCTGCTAACACAGTATATTTAATTTGAGATATTTTCAAAAATGTTTATTAACTTTGATATTTATAAGTTTTAACTATAGTCCCTCCTTATTTTGATTTAAACATTTTCAAAAACATGAAACCTAATACATTATCGTGTGTTCTATCCAATAAGGTCACGTTCAGGTGTTATTGTTTAACTGTTATCTGTTCAGGGATTTCTGTAATTGCAATTCGCGGTAAAAGTAAAAGTTTCAAAAACTCACAAAGTTCAATTTTGGGGAAAATTATAACTATTTTAAAAACATCACTCGAGTGTTTCATTGTGAAAATGATTGTTACGCCTCTCAATACAGTATATTATTGTCTAATCGTATTTTATTGTAAACTATAAATACGCTGTGGTCAAGTTAGTATTACAGCAGCATCGAAAGTGACGAATAAAAAAAAACCATTTCCTTGATATTTTGTTTTATGTTCGTCTCTCGTAGTCCATATTCATTTTATATACATACTATTATGTATAATAAACACTATCGTACCTCAATGTGTATACATATTTTCTTGCCGGCTTTCTCACAAAATAATGATAATAATTAATGTTAACGAGGTTTAGTTTAGACAAAATAATTTCAAATTGCTAGAAGCAACATAAATGGGTGGAAAACAATAATATTAGAAATATTATAGTTCACGTAACGCTCCAGCCGAATTATTAACATACAAGGGGGGGAAATAGGTGGTAGCCGGTAGGTAATCATATTCACGAGATCTTTTATTACAGTAATAGCTTCAAAAAAAAAAAAAAAAAACAGTCTACAGTTTGCCAACGTAATAATACACATATTTTTTTTTTGTATCCCTTTCCCCGGCCGGCCGTTTGTTGTCAGCGAAGTTTAATCTTATACCAGTTCCGGAATTAACAGAAGCTCCTTTATGTACAAATTTGATTGTTTTATATTCCGTCGTCCTCGAAAACGGCACGCGGCGCAGAAAAAAAATTAGACGGAGAAAGCAAGAGATGGAAATACGTTTTACCTCTGTTCCGGAAAAAATAAACAGAAACAGAAAAACGTTTACAATATTATTAAGGTAATACTCGACTCGTTTTATTGTCTTCATTACGGGAGCATTTTACTCCTAACCGTACCTACATACTTTACACCCTTCCCACCCCACCGACAGACCAAGCCATATTTACCGTGCCCTGTCTGTTGTCTATATATGTATACTAAATCGAATTGCTGGTCGTTTTCCTTTTATTTTATATTGCACGGCCGTGGGTTGTTGCTGTTTTATAAGTATTTTATATTAAAAACGCACGACAATTTACTTACCCACTGCATGCTTTTCACAAGTTAATTAAGAGAAAAGCTAAAATATATCAAGTCTAAATGTACTTACATTGTGTGTGTATGTGTATGTAAGTGACTCTTGTAAAAAGATCAACGGAGCGCGTTATATTATTGCATTGGGATTGTCGTAAATACTGAATAGGTTATTAAAGGCCATTATACGGTCAAAAGATTTTTTCAACATGTATAACGGCTACCCGTTAAATAATGTTTATATTTATTTATTATTAATTATATATTTTTATACACAATAATAACTTAATAAAAGGCGGACAAGTAGGTACCGCTCTGCTATACAGTACTTGTCGAACATGTCGTTTTGTAATGGATGTGTTATATTTGAATTCAATGATAAATCATTGTTTACAAAAAACGATTCTGAGTGAAGATGTTGTGTCAGCCTAGCATACTTGTATTAATAATCAAATTAAAGAGTTTAAAAAAAGATTAACAAAGATAGAAAATATCTCATGGCTATGAATAGCGTGATTTTCCTGTTAACTTTTTTTTTTATATATAGGTACATAAACCTATTGAGAATCTTGCTGAGAAAATTTATTACGTAAGCTATGAAAATAAAAACTTTCATGAATTTCTTACTGAAAAATGGCTCGAAATGTTGGTAAATGTTGACAAAATTTGAACGTTAAATAAAATAATTATTGAGGCTATATATCTTCAATATTTATAAACTGCCATTAATACAATTTACAAAAAACCCAGTATTTTACAAAGTGAAAAAGTTTTTATCGAGATTATTTTTAAAAAAATTTACAAAATTCGAAAAAATTTTCAAGATTATAACTAGCTCAAGGAGTCAAAATATTTCGAAAATGTTACCATTTATGAAAAATTATAATATAAATATTTGATGAACATTTCAAGGGTTGAATGATTATTGATTTTGAGTTACCAAAAAAAAATTGATTTTTTCAAAAATTGGTTTTGCGTAAAAATTACCATATTTTTCAAAACTACTTGGAATTTTCAATTTTGACCTCCCAAAAGTACCAACTAGATTCACTTCTCTACATGGAAAGATGCTGATCTCGACAGTCGCAGTATTTTTACTACCTAAAATGTTGGTAACAGACAAAAAAATCATCACATAGGTACATCATTGTAAAATACTAAAATCAATACATTCTTCACTCCGATCAAAATGTAAAACAAGTGTTGACGATGTTAGATTGCAGTTGTTACCTACATAGATTGAACGCATACGTCTTGTACAGTTGGATTTTGAGAATTGACTCAATACTAAATAAGTTGACATCGTGTAAAATGTAAGTTTCAAAATTATGTTATGTGTAATTGGATTTATAAAAAGGTATTAAAGTACTGGGAGAGGTAAAATGGGCACAACTGAATCATGGATCTTTATAATAATAATATTATACACGTAAAGCTATATACTTTCAAGTATTATAGATGAGGGTGGTTCCGGATATAGTGGATACTGGATGGGGATAACGCGATATACTGGCAAAGTGGTGGTTAGTGGCCTGGGAGAAAGAAGGACGCGGCCGCGCACAATGGACTTGCCGCAGACGCGCATGTAATCAGTGACCGCAACCGACTGATTAGAGGCAAACTACGCTGGACCACGGTGAACCACAAAACCACGTTCAACACAAATAATAATACCTATATTATAATATATATGTATATTAAATAAATACATTATACGTAATCGGCGAACTGGGAGATTCTGGTTTCAAAGTCCGTTTTATCAGTGTCTCCATAATCGGAGGGACAGGAGACTAGTGGCCGCGGCCAAGCTGTCGCACTCCTGGTCGAGGGTGCGTATATGTCTAAACAAGTATAATTTGTACAAACTTTCTTTGCCTTAAAGATGAAACGCAATTATCATTATCATCCTTCTGTTGGAAGGACATCATTTTGCATAGTATCAGAAAACACGTGCAAGATACAGATAAAATATTATTTTGAGTTTACTATTGTTCATTTAAAAAGGCTTGGTATTTTTTAAAAACAATTCAGTATGAAAAGCTGAACGAAAGTATTGATGACCCTGATATTGGGGCACATCTTGTTCAAAAGTATCTTGTACTTGTTCAAATCACCGAAAACCCCATTAGACAAATTTATCAACCCTAACCCTAATATTATATTATTGATTCGGGAAGTACTGCAACATGTCGATCTATGTTTATAGTAAGATCTATAAGTTGCCTTACAAAAAACTGTTTCTCGGACTCTAAGAAAATATCTTCCTACTTTTATTTTTTACTATATTAAGGTTAAAAAATTTGGAACCTAAACGTAGCAACTATACGAAAATATAGGTGTCAAAAAAAATAAATACGTAGGTACCTATACTTACTAAGAAAAAATTATTATTATTATTTGATAATAATTGTTACATTCCTGAGAAGCCATACACTGAGAAAATCATCTGACCTATGAGCCTAACTAAAGGGTTGTTTAGTTGACTCAAAAATAACATAGGCTCATGGAATTATTTATTAGACAAAAAATGTTAAAACACGGTTTATAATTTTCAATACTCTATCTTGTGGTGAAAGAGTAACTATTATAATACGTTACTCTTATATTACTACTCCATCCGCAGCACCCTAACTATGGTTTTGGTATACAAGGGTGTATATGTTGCAAAACGAATTATGTCTGCCAATAACTGGTTCTCTGGCATATAATACAATTACAACTGTTGAGTCGTTGCATTAATATGAATGCAATGATTAAGCGTTAATAAGTATAATTTCAGTTTATAAATGATAGATATTAATGAGTATAACGTGTTTATTGTAGAAACATACTAGGTTAGGTAACATATGTCAACTGCCTGTCGTGCGAAATACACACGTCGCGTATAGTAGGACAATCCCCCACCATATGTATATATAAACATTATTTAATATGTAACACCTCTTTCCTTATAAATAAAATTTTATTTTGTTATAAAAATATTTTGATATTATACAATTCTAAATGTTTCAATTTATGATTGAAATTTATAATGTATCCTAATAATTATATATTTGATAATAAGCAAAAAAAAAATTGAATAATTATAATTATAATTTTTATCTGCAAATGCGGTATTCATTATTTATAATTAGAAGGAGAATAACGTTGAGGGGGCTTTCTTATCCTGGAGGGTCTAGGAGTTGTTTGTGTGTCAATCGATGCGATATTATGTGTTGGTTCAGATTTAGTAGAATCATTATTGGGTAAATCTATCATGCTAGTTGCGGGGGACAGTGAGTTATTTATTTGGTTGTATGGCCATATGCCCATATCTGATCAACGTGCCTTATCCATTCTGAACCCTCGTCTAGTATGAATTTATGAGTGTTTTGACTAATGTTTTCTGTTATTTTTCCTTTTTGCCAATTTTCATTTTTATTTCGATAATCCTTAACTAATATCATATCACCCTCTTTTACATTAATATCTCTTTTTCCAGAATTTTTTTTTTTTTTTTTTCTAAAGCCCGGCGACTAAGACCATTAGCTATATTGGGTGTGGGTGGAACAGTGGGGGTGGAACAGTAGTGGGTTTTTGTGTTGGTTTGGTTTTGGTTTGGTTTTGGTACACGTGTGTGTGTTGTGGCAGAATTTCTAGTGGGGCACCCGTAGGTTTCTGCCATGCCCCGGAGTGGGGATGGCGGCACTTGTTCTCCGGACACCGTGACTTGCCCGAAGAAAAATGCCGCCCAGTGACCGAGAATCGAAGCGGCGACGGCAGCGCCGCAACCAACGCCTTAGACCGCTCGGCCACCTCGTCCCCCTCCAGAATTTTTTATTTGTGTAATTTGGTTATTAATAACTACTTCATTCGTATTTGGGATTAATAAATCAAAAATAGTGTTGAGCGGCCTAACATAAGTTTTGCTGGCGTTTCATTTGTAGTTGAGTGTACAGTATTTCTATACATCAATAAAAATATGCTGTCATCGAATTCACTTGAAAAACTTCTAACCACTTCGTGGTTGCATCGACAATAATTAAGAATGTTTTGTTTTTGTACGGACTTAAGAAATCGCAATGCACTCTCGTCCATTGTCTTTGTGGCCATTTCCACGGAGTTAGTACTAACTTAGGAGGATTAGGTCTCGCATTTATGCATTCATAGCAGTTTCAGGCCATATCCTCAATTTCTTTATCTATACTAGCCCACCAGAAATACGAACGCGCTATGCTTTTCATACTCGACATGCCGATATGACAAGAATGCAGTTCTGTTAGAATTGACTTATGAAATTTGGTTGGTATGATTACTCTATAGCCCCAAAAATAAACAATCTTGTTCAGCTGTAATTTCTATTTTGCGTGTATTATACGAGTTTAATTCGGAATTTGTTGAAAAGTCATTACTCCATGAACCTGTTTTTGTAGCGTGTAATACTTAAGAGGTAATTGGATCTCTTTTCGTTTCAATTTTAATTTTGTGCCAACCTAGCGGAAATGGTGACTGTTCGTGAATAAAATTAATGTGAGCGTCATCATATTCATTAATATTATTGTTACATTGGTTTGTTTTAATGCGTGATAAAAAATCAGCAGTATTTCTTTCTGATTTAATATACTTAATTTCAAAATCAAATGAAGAAAGAACGTATGCCCAACGTTGTAAGCGATTTGCCGCATAAATTCATAAATTCGTATTCCTTTTTTTCTCCAAATATGTGGATTAAAGGTTTGTGATCAGTAACTAATGTAAATTTTCTGCCGTATAAATAATGGTAAAATTTTTTAACGCCAAACATTATAGCTAGACCTTCTTTTTCGATTTGTGGAAATTTGCATTCAGTGTCTGATAATACTCGTGATGCATATGCAATTGGTCTTTCTGAGTGGTCAGGACAAGTGTGCGATATGATTGCACCTAGTGCGTATGACGAAGAATCAACCGTGAGTTTTATAGGAAGTTTTTGGTCATAATGTGCTAACACAGGACTTAAGATAAGCATCTTTTTTGTTTTATTATATGCTTGATCACATTCTGGTGACCATAACCATTTTCTTGTCTTAGTAATGAGTATAACGGTTTAAGAATGTCCGCTGCTCTTGGAACAAATTTAATGTAATATGTTACTAAACCTAAAAATGATTTTAACATAGTTATATTTTCTGGAACCCAGGCAGATTGTATTATATGCTTAGTTAAAGTGTGCAAGCCATGCTCATCAATTTTATGGCCTAAATATTCAATTGAATTTTTGAGAAAACTACATTTGTTTTGTTTAACCTTTAAACCGACTTCGGATAAAACGTTAAGTAATTTTTTTAATCTATTATTGTATTCTTCTACCGTTTTTCCCACAACTATTATGTCATCTTGAAATGTACCAATCCCTTCTAGGCCTGTGGTTGATATTTCCATGGCTTTTTGGAATTCCCCAGCTGAGCTTTTTATTCCGAACGGATTTCGAGTATAACTGAATAGGCCTTTGTGAGTATTTATTGTAATGTATTTGCGATCGCTCTCTTTAATTACCATTTGTTGATATGCATCTTTGAGATCTATTTTAGAAAAATATTTTGAGCCACTTATATTTGCATAAAGATGTTCTATTTTTTGTAAGGGATACTCAGTTCCTTCCAATATGGAGTTGATTGTAATTTTGAAATCTCCACAAATTCTAACTGTATCGTCGGGTTTAAGAATTGGAACAATTGGAGTGGCCCATTCGCTGCAGTTCACGGGAGTCAAAATATTATTATCTATTAAACGATTAATTTCCGACTCTACCTTAGATTTTAGTGCTAAAGGAATCGACCTTGGCTTGAAAAACTTGGGTGTTGCCCCCTTTTTAATGTTTAGCGATATTTGATAATTATTTAAGGTGCCAATTACATCTTTGAATAAATGCTCAACATTTTTTTAAATGTTAGATTTCAATGATACAATAACTGTTTGAAAATAATATACAGAAAACAAACTAATTTTTTTCAATGTTATGTTAATTATCTACATTGTGTAATTGAGAAAATGATTTAACAATTTTGGAAAGGTCCAACTGAAAATCAGATTATCCCATATCAGCTCACAAAATTCGTGATGAGGAGATTTTCAACAAAATTAACAAGAAGCCAATTATTTTATCCAATTTTTACAATCGGCAGCATTCATTAATTTAATAAATTAAATAAACATTTTAAAGAAATTAAGAAAGCTTACTCTGCTAGAGTGCTAAATTCCTGGTTTCTAAACGTATTTTAATACAAAGCAATCAACTATAATTCCAAATACAATAATTTAAAAAGAATTCGGTAACAATATTTTGGTAGTATCTATATTTTGGATAGTTTGAAACTATATCAAACACATATACAATAAGTAATTACTTCAAATAAACAATCGCAATTAAATATAATAATACAAATAATTGTAACTATGTACTTAATGGACCAGTATATTAGGTATCCTAGACTTATGTTTAAAAATCTAAAACTAGGTTATGAACGCTAAAATGCCTAAAATTATATTAATAAAACTGACAGCCAACTGAATATCTATAAAATAATATTGAAACCCATAATTATACTGCTCAATTCTATAAGATATTTGACTTGACGGACATATAATAAACTAATTTATATAATAGGTGTAAGGTATCATCATGATAGAGGCAACAAACCATTTTACAAATGGTGCCACTTCTGAGTGGTTAATGGAACCATTAGATGATTCTCTTGCGTCGCGGGATACTTACTGGAATAAATTATATTGTTTTTAATATACTTATACATAATAATATTTTGTCCAACCCACCTTAAACTAAACTACGGTGAAAGAAACAATTTGTATCATTCAAATAAATTTGCGTTAGATAGGTGTTGTATATGTCCAATATACCTTTTAAATAATTGTACTATTTTCAAAACATAGTCGAAATGTAGAAAAAAACTGTTGTTTTGGCATCTCAAAAGTTTCTTTAGGTATCTGTTTTGTTTACAGGATGTCATGATAAAAATTTACTAATCAATATAAATGTTTATAGCTGAGACCAGTTGCGTAGCCAGGGGGGATTGTGTGTTTATCCCCCTCCCCATTGTCTTTTTTCCCCTAATTAATGTATTATTTATATTATTTTTATACGACAACTGTAACAGATGTAGTTTAATTTATACCTACCCCCCTCCCCCCATTTCAAAGTCCTGCCTTCGCCACTGGATGAGACCAATTAGAATTTCATTAACTTAAATGTATGTAAAAGTGTACCTAAATTTCATCTTAGTTCTTGGTATGTGAATATTGTATTTAATATAATTAAATAATTTATAGTAATTAAAAATATCGTGACTAATAAAAGTCTAAGAGATGGAATGGCACAGTAGATAGTAGAAACAGTCACTTGGGATGAAGGTTGAATATCAAGAACAAATTTCTTAGAGATTTTAAATACGGTGTATATCATGTAATAAACATTGTCTTAGAGTTAAAGTACAAAACAATATTTAAATTTAAAAAAATATTTGGATAGGACAAGTGCTGTATATTTTATGATTCGCAAAATGTTGATAAAATATATTATTTCTAAGTAACTCACTTAGGTAGATAGACATAATAAAATCATCAAAGAATGCCTTGGAAAAACAAATATTCTATTACCCAGGTGATGGTTCTGAAATTAATAACTTTACTAGTAACTGTGATACTATGGAGTTGTATGGAGTTCAAACATAGTTATAAGATAGATAAGAACCTTATAAACAATATTTATTTAATGACTTATATCATTTGAAAAAGTTGGTGTTGACGTTTTAGAGTACCTTCGAGCTTGAAATGTATTCCTTTGTCATGAGTTATTATTCTAAATACTTATAAAACTTTTAAGTTTGAAAAACAAAATAAACTTATCTGAAGCTAATAGACCTATTGAAAAATTAAAAACACACACCAAAAAAGCATGGTTTAGAAGGATCTCTGTGAAAAATAATGTAAATACCCTTGATTAATTTGCAGTTTATAAAACTATGACTTCCCCTCCATCAAAATGTGACTGATACAATTATTAATACTTCGCAGTACTGATATAATTTTTTGAACTGTGCCCTAATTGTGTCTACGTGCTTTATTTCTACGATATGCAATAATATTCCTGTATTTACATTATATTTTTCATATTGTTTCATTATAGAAATAAGTTGTATGAATAGCACATTTAATTCAAAATAAAATAATTACAGTGTACCCGTCAATATTTAAAAATATAAATAGAAGGTTAGTAAAAGCAAAAGTAAATATGAATTCCGTCATTATTCGATAACCGATCAGTAGTATAACCTAAAGGCATCTCTGCAAAAAAAAATCATGCACCTACCTAGGTTTATTTTTTTAATATAAAACCACTTCAAAAAATGATTGAAAAAGTAATTATTATACATTGGTATTTATAAAAACACAATGCATTATGATATTCATTCAACATAACGGATTTAATTTCTGTAATTTAATATCCTACAATAACAAGTAACAACCACAGTAAATATGAATGTTGTATCGTTGTATTCGTTTAGTCGTGTTCATTTCAAAACTGCGCAGTCAAAAAAAAAAAAAAAAAATGCGTCAAAAGTAGTGAATCTGTACCACTTTAATTTAAGCTATATGATTATATTTTATCATTTTTAAATAAAATATAACGATTACCAACTGTATTATAAGTTAAAATATAAGTGGAATTATACAATATATAGGTACTTACATATAACATATAATAATATTATATTATACTATACTGATAGGTATACCTATATTCTATATATTAAAATATTAAATGTACAAATAACAGTCGCTTAAATATTATTTTAATATTATTTTAATCTGAATACAAATATAATTTAAAACACAACTTTTTGTTACAATAATATCAACATTAGAAATAACAAATTATACGTTGTAATACGTTATATTTTCTCTCGTAAATAAAAAACTAGTTAACAAAATTAAGTATACTTGTTAGTTGTTTGGGTGCCACCGAGCCGTATAAAATGTATCCCCCCGCCACCGGGAGACCTCACGTCAGCAGTCTTTAATCTAAGTTCTAAAATGTCGATATTCATTGTTTCTCTGTACTTATTTCTTAAATATTTAACGTGTAGGTGTTTGTCAAGTGTGTGATTTACCTACGGAAAATTGGTAAATGCTTCTTATAATATTTAAAATTGTATTTTATTATATTTTAATAGTGTTAATATTATGTTGTTGGCTCGTCGCTATAAGTTTTAGATATATTTTATTTTATATTTTATGTTTTATATATTAAAAATGCATACCTACTTCCTATCTTACAAATGTTATTAGTTTATTTTTAAAACTGTTAAAAATCAATTTTAATGTGTTATTAGTTATTACCTGTTATGTTCAATACTGGCATTCGATTCTTACAACAAAATATAATATTGTTAAAACAAATAAAGTGTGTAATATTTGAGGATAATATTTAAAAACCAGCCTTATTTTTGTACGTGAAATTATAAAACATTAACTATAAACTACGTTACTATTAATTCTAAACAATTTATTATTATTATTATAATTATTATTATTATTATTATTATTATTATTATTATTATTATTATTATTATTATTATTATTGTTATTATTACTAATTATTCTTATTTGAATATTTTGTAACAATACATAAAAATTATTATAGTACAATGGTCACCCGGTCGCAGGGCGATTACAGACAAGTAGGTATCTACAATAAATATAATGAACTTTTTTCTTTTACAGACATTTTATCATATCATAACAAATACAATAAATATTTTTTTTACTTCAAAAAGAACTCTTTTAATATTTCAAATAAATTAATAAATATTTGTTCACTAGAATTATATATCCATTTACTAAACAAATGTGACAAAAAAAATTCTCAAATACTGATGAGATGAACTCCATGGGGCAAAAATAACTAACTATTATGAACAGTAGTTATTTTGTTTTAAAAACAATTATTTTATTTTAACAATTAGTTTTTATATAGTAATAAAAAAGAGGAATTTTTTCCGAATAATATGAAATTCTAAATGCTGTTTAATATGTTTCAAAATTTAATATTTTTATTTATCTCCAACATATTATTATAGGTATGACAATATTTATAAAAAGGTTAATAATAAATTAAGTTTGATGTAAAGTGTAAAATAATTGTGCTTTAAAATATTTTATGCATGAGTAAAATTCAAATTAAATTATTGTTGACATCAACTGTTACCATTAAAAACGGTTTTTAAACTAAAAAAGTCCTAAGTCTATTTTTAATGTTATACTGTTATGTGTAGATACCAAGGTATTCTCGGAATATCTTAAAATGTTACACACATAATATTATTTTATAGGTAGTTTAAAAATCAGTAGTGAAATTTATTCTACCAAATCAATGTGTATCATATAATTTTTACCTATATATTCATAAAAGTATTTGTGAGATCCAGAAATTATTAAAATAAAACAAAAACCATTTCAATATAATTTTACGTATTCAAATTAGACTCTGTAAGTAAATATTCAATGTTCTAATGTATTTAATTATACTTTAATATTTAAACAAGAATTAAATAGATCAGTTATGCAATGTTCAACTATAAACATTGTCGTGCACATAACTTATTTTAATACATTCAAATATATCACTTAAGCTTCCTAAAACAATAAATTTATTTATTTCCATAAATTCATAAACAGAAAATAACTTTCATAAAATAAATATGCAACTGGAGTTAAAGCATTTTTAATAATAGAAAAAAAGGAACTATTGGAACTATTACTTAATTATGTTGTAAATATTAAATCTTTACTACATTTTTAAAAATAAAACTTTTAAATATAAAATACTAACAGATATTATTTCTTAAGTGCATGAAACCTTTGTGTGTCAGTTCTTTAATCAACTAAAAAACTAAAGCAATACATACATTTCAATCCATGATATTTTGAATTTTTTTTTTGGTGAGAAATATTTTCTAAAAAAAACCGTTTTAAAAGTTTCAATAGTTTAATTATTATATGACATAAAGATTTTAACTAATAGAAGTCCTAACAATGCACAGTTTAGTTATTTGAAAATTAATAATCGTGATAAAGGTAAAACTTTTAATATTATTATAATATTATGTAAAAAAAAGTGGTCAAGTGGATGTCGTTTTGCTGTACAGTAGGTTACAATTAGATCACTGTATAATGGATGGTATTAAATTTGAATTCAATGATATAATATCATTGTATACGAAAAACGATTCTGAGCGGAGACGGTATGTCAGTCTAGGATATTTTAAATTATATTGATATTGTTATTTTACGGTAGCTGCTAAGTTGAATTAATATTATTCATATTATTTAATTATTAACCTAAAATTATCAGTGATGCTAGAAAAATATTATAATATATACTTTTACTCGTTAAAATTGATTTTAATATGTAATTTCGTCCAAATTTGAACTAACTGAAATAACTGTGTTTATATATTTTTTAGATTTTTTGTTTACAGTATGGACTATTTATAAGAATCTTTATTTTAAATTTTCAATCCTTAGTTATAAAAACTGACCATTTTATAATTGTTTAATTGATTGATAATTTTCGAGATTTTGATGAATTTTGTCAAACTTCGAACTTTAAATGCTTATAAAAAAAAATGTGTACCTATGTATTTTTAATATTTTTCAATTACTATTGTAAAAATATATCAAGAGCCTTCTATTCAATTTTCATTATTTTTGGCCCAACAAATAAAAATTTATTGGTATTTATATAAAAAAAAACTAAAAAAATTTAAAATTTAAATGATCCGTAAAAAGCTAAAAAACAGTCAAAACATATTCAAAATTAGATGGTGTATAGAAAATGCTAATATAAACATTCAGTGAAATTTACATGCATCTACAATTATTAGTTTTTGAATTGCAACAAAATAAGAAAATCACTACATGAGAAATCGATTGAATATCTAATCTTGTAAAAATTTGAACTTAAAATGCTCATAAAAATTCATTTTGACTTGCTTATAAATATTTTTTTATTGATAAAACTAGACAAACTTATGATGAATCTCGCATTATATTTTCAAATCTTAGATTTAAAAAGAAAATTTTTTATGAATTTTTAACTCAAAATAAATTGCACATTTCGTCATTTTTACGTATTTTGTCAAAATTTGAACTTTGATTACCTATAAAATAAAATTGTGACTACGGATTTTTAATATTTTTCTTCTGCCTTTGAAACTATATATTATAAGCCTACTATTAAATTTTCAAGATTTTTTACCCAACAAATAAAATTTTATTGACATTTATAGAAAAAAAAACTAAAAAAATTGGAAACTGAAAATATCCGTTAACAGCTCAAAGTAAGTCAGAATATTTTGAAAATGCTATGGTGTGTAGAAAATGCTTATATAAACATTCGGTCAAAGTTTCATGTATCTACGGTCATTTCTTTTAGAGTTATACCAAAAACCAAAATCGATTTTGTCGAAAGTTGGTTTTCCGTAAAAATTCCCGTTTTTCCCTAAACTTTTCATTTGTTTTTCACGGCGCTTTTGAAAACTATTTGGAAATTTTAACTTTAGATTCACTTTCCTATCAGAAAAGATACTATTGAAGAAAATCGAAGCATTTTTACTGTCCTAAAAGGTGATGACAGACACATAAATAAAAAAAAACCCATCATTGTAAAATCAATACATTCATCGCTCCGCTCAGAATCTAAAATACTTCATCTAATTTCTCTGTCAATTTGAATAAATACAACAATAATAATCAAAATATTCAATAAAATCTTTCTCAATAAAGTTTGGTAACTTAAAATTGAATGTATTTACCTGTTGTGTTGAAAATTGACAGTCCTAATATTATATTTACTACATGTCGATTGAACCATGTGTAATGAAAAATTTTAATTCGTAATATTATAAACGACGTAGGTATAATACATAATTATTTACTATATAGGTACAGTGTCTAGTTGAAATTAAACTTCACATATCACATTAAAGAAATGTGGACTTTGTATTGCCAACAGGCTATTTTGTTCGCGTTTTCGTGAGACATAGAGGACTATTTGGTTAACACAATACATTTTAACGGATGTGAATATACAATATCAACACATATACTTACCAAGCTACTTACGGCTCTTTTACAAATCATGAAATATCTGTAAATATCCCAGAGCAATATTTGCTAAAAACAATAAAATAAAATATTAACGGTTCTACCAAGAAAGTCATCGTGAAGTAGTGAACTAATACTATCGCTTCGAACTCAAGTAGAGGTATAATAACTAGAAGTAAACTGATCCCTCATCCGTGCTTGTTTGTACGGGGTTTTGTGTACAGAGTGAACTCGCCAATAACTCGTCTTTTATACGACAAAAGAATAAATTGGAACATTTCCTTCTTACTCAAAATTAACAAAATTAACAGACTGGAAACAGCGGTGTGCCGGTGTGTGTATACTTATACTTATCTATACAGTGGAAACATGTCAGTAAATACGATTATGTTGTAATCTCGTGTCTTCGGTAATACAAAATATATTTAAAATATAGATGAAAAATGAAGAAATCAGAATATCGAATAAATTATTTATGATTTTTAATTCGAACTTGTACACATACCATTAAGTGTATTAAGACTAAATTAAGAGTATACATTATATTATTATAATTAAGTGTATATTAAGACTTGAAGATTTATTCATCGGGATTTTTTTTTGTTTTTAATAATACAAACGAAAAGAAAAGTTACACAAAAAAAAGTAGTTAGGTATAGTGCGATACAACTTTTTTACTTGTTTAATTAAAGTATGTATATAATAGTATTGCACACAAAATAAGTTTCATACTAAACACAACTCTTTGAACAGTATTTTTTATTCACACTTTCGATGCTATCCAACTTTTTGTTTTATTTAGTTGAATACAAGATATTATGAAACATATAATTGTAAATTCTTACGATAAAAAATTGTCTAAAACTGTATACTTTTTAAAGATTAAAGTTTAAGTAAACCTACTTGTAATACAAATACAATTTGTTTAAAACAATTTCAACGCTATGGAATTTAAGATTTTAAATGTATTTAATAAGTTAAGCCAGATTATATTAAGGGCCGTTATAATTTAATTGAAAAACAAATACGGAATGCTTGCGGAACAATATATTATTTTGAACCTTTGTAAAACCAAAAGGTATTATTATTCTTAGTCTAATAATTAATTAAGTGAATAAATACGAAGCTATCTTACAAACGGTTCGTGTCTGTGTGGAACTTTAAGTCCAAGGATTCAAAACAGGTAGGTATATAAATATTTCTAGTTTAAACCGAGTTTGGATCCCTAGACTATACAGGGCCAATATGGCATATGGTTATGTTGGTCATAAGATTAAATGTACTTATTTTTATATATCTTCAATATAAAAATTAGGTACAATTTATATAACAAAATTATATTTGAATAATCAGAATCGATAAAACTTCAAAAACTATACTTTTAATTTGTTCGTGTTTCGAGTTGGATAATATTACAATAATTGAATAATATTAATAGTTCCATTTCTATGTATACTATGCATTTTTCTAATGTTACCATCACATACCCAAAGCTTCAATCAAACTCAACTAGGTATACTCTAGTTTTTAGTATTGCAAGTATTTAGATTTTAGTTGTACTTATATATCTACAACTAATCTTTTCGAAAATGTGATGAAATCATCTGAAAAATCATATGAATGTGATTTTTTAGCATATTATCAGGCAACATACTTCCACGTTCATGATTTATTTAAATATAAGCAAATATTCAGCACAGTTATAACCTGTGACTAATAAAATTAATCTAAATATTCTATAGACCTACATTATGTACCTACCTACAAAGTCATATTATTACACACGATTTATACAACATTTTAAAAATAACAGAATAATTAATCAAATTTTTAAAATATTGTTTGTTATTGAGGATTCACAAGACAGGTAAATCGATTATCCTGTATCAATCTTACAAGAATAGATAATATGCTGTCAAAATAATATATAGATAATAATATATATACATTATACATTGTACTTAATAATTAAATTATATGAATTTTGATTACTCAAATGTATGGATTTGTGGGTAAGTAGGTACATACACCAATTTTCCCTGGTATATTATTAGTATGGTTTATTAAAACATATTTCAATCATATTATGAGTGACTCGGTAACTATATATACGAGGTAAAATTAATTTGTATAATATATACAAATTTGTCTAAAACAGTTGAACGGCAGTTTTAAAGGACTAAGTAATTATTATCATTCCTACTTCATGATTTTATGTTTTGATATTTAGGGTGGATGTACATTATTTCACTGCACATTCCACGTCCATAATTTCCAAATATGTATGGTTGTAAAAAATGAAACAAATTTTTTTTGTTACTTATAATCGAAGCGAAGGATTTGAGATTTTAATACACATTATAGGAATATTTTATGCATAATTTCCGCTATATGCGTATCGAGCAAATATTATAATGTAAAATACACACATGGGTATACCTACGCACAACACACGACATTATTCCAACACTCGCGCTGTATTATATGAGGTAATAACACTCCATAGTAGGTACATATTGCTACCGCGACCGTATTGTACACGCACGCACAAAATACACGTAGTAATAGGTATGACAGGTGACCCCGGAATGTCGGCACAAAAGCGGAACACAAAATTTAATATAATAACGCACCGATATTAATTTATTAAAGCAAACTGGGAATTGGAATACGTTTTCAGGAAGCTTGTCATCGGATTCCCCGGAGCGGTACTCGCGTTACAATCTCCGTACTGTGTAAATTTAATCAGATATTCCTACGCGCATTTATTCCTATATAATAATATTGAACATAATATATGATAATAATTAATAATAATAATATATCGGAGGAGATATACCTGGCACTGTCGTATGGATCAGTAGACGTGCAATTGTCTTTTCGGTTGTGGTAGTGGTGTTGGCTTATAATTGTTTAATAATAATAGTAGTGACATCAATAATTGCAGTTGATATTATACCGTATATTATTGCATTATTGTTGTACCTACGTCATGAAGATGTTTGATTTGTAAAACGTTTGCTCGACTATTCTACGTAAACCGCGTTATTGCGAATTTAATCCGACCACGCTGTGGATGCGATATAATAATATCGTAGCAAAACGCGGTCGTACGATTTAATAATAATTATCAATCTCGCTGCGGGAATTATTATTTTGTTATGTTGTTGCTAAACCGATTTGAACAATGTTTAGTTTCCGCATGTATAAAGGATATCACGAAACTAGGTGGCCACACGCTAATAGAACACGAATGAGAACAATAATTTTGTTTAAACGAAATCATTTTAATATTTCTGACATGGATGCAAAACTAAACAAATAATTTATAAATATTAAGGGCACTCAATCATCGAGCGATATTCGCAGAGCACAAGCTCGTCCAATTATTAATCAATTATTAATTAAAAACTACAATAGAATAGGTGATATCGGTTGATATATGATTAATTAATTAAAAATTGTTAATTGTACTTTTATATACTTAAAATAACTTTTAACTTAACCAAGTTAGTGAGTTAGTTCAGTGTAATTATGGATAGGTTCATCCCTTACATAATTCATAAATAATTTTCAAAAAAAAATGTTTTATTTCACAATCGAATATTTCAATATTTGTATTGATTTAACAAATTTGTTTTGGGTTTTTGTATTTAATTTTTAATTTTTTTTTTTTTTTTGTCTATGTATACGATAAATAATTGAAATGTTAAATGTTTGTAAATGTAGTAGGTGCATGAGAGAGGTAAAAAATTAAAGCACAGGGAAAAACGGAAATTTTTACGCAAAATCGGTTTTTGAAAAAATCGATTTTGGTTTTAGATGTAATAGAATAACATTTTCTATACACCATTCAAAATATTTTTATGTTGAGCTATTTATAGGCATAGGTATGAATTTTCGATATTATTAGTTTTTTTTTTTATTAATGTTGATAGAAAAATTTACAGATGTGAAATTGTTATACAAGGCTAGGTAAGTTTTTGTTAAGTGGAAATTAAAAATAAATTTTATCATTAATTCACAATAATTTATAAGCGTAGTAATATAATAGGCTTCGCTCAGAATTTTATTTTGTATATACAAAGATTTAAACTGAAACTACAAAATGTGTATATTTTTGCAATAACTTTTGGGGAGGAGGGCTTGGTGGGCTATTGTGGGGGCTAAGCCTCGCTCCTTTCTGACTATAGTTACGAGGTGTGCAATAATTTTTACTATAATCTAAGGAGTCTCGTTTTGTTTGAGTAAAGTTTGGGAAACGCTGCTCAAGACGTTTATTATTAACAATTTAGAGTCTTGTCCGCAGACACGTATGACGTATATAATATTATAATAATATATAGGTAGTATATACTAATAATTTATGTACACGTTCTTACATTTTTTTTTGTTTTTCGTCTGTCACCCGTATATTATATTTTCTTTGGCAAACGTTTCATAGCCAATTAAAATCTGAGACTCCGCGATATACACTGCCCTTGCTGCAACTTCCTATTGTATTATAATATATAATAATATATTCGTCGCGCATACGGATAAACGAAAACAATTTTCGCTCTTCTCTTATTTGTTTCTTTGATAACATATATAGGTATATATTTGAAAACGAGTTGTAAAATATTGAAGACGTTCAAATCGTATATTATGTAGTTTTATACTTTAACGTTGCTCCCCGAGAGATTATGTGCTCACACGTCTCCAAACAAGTTTCAAAATAGCATTTATTTTATATATATATATATTATGTGTATGTAAAATTGAACTTTATAAGGTGTTAATACGGCCATGCCAACATTTTTTATTTATTTATTATTTTTTTTTACCTTTTTTTTCTATTAATTATTATACTTTAACCATATGAAAAGCTCGGAACTCTCGCAAGACATCAATATACGCGTATTACAATTGTTTAACCATATAAATATATTTTTAATTGGTTGAATATCAATAAATTATTATTTTATTTGACGGATACTTTAAAAGAAACTTATACGCATATTATTATTTACTATTTCGTTACCCGCATTTGATTTGTACACATCAGCACTTTGGGGTGTTCAGAACAAATTAAATATTATATCAATTAAATACACCTAACATCTGAATGACACGTGTTAAAACGTTTATTTTTTCTATTTTTTGCCCAGCGATTACCTATATAGTAATTTTATTTGAATCTTTGATCCATAAACACATATGACTATAGGTGCGCAAATAATTTTAATACTCTTAACGTGATTTGGAAAATAACGAACGATTAGGTTGAAGTTATAGTGTACGTGTGGATCAACTAATTACCACTAATAGTCAGTATAGGTACCTACACTACAACATATTATCCTCGTTAATTTCGAGGAACTCGAGACAATAGGTTGAATGTTTAGAATTTCACTCAAAACACGTCCTTTGTGTAGTATTATTATATCAATCCGATGATTTTGCAACCAACGCTCATACATAATATTATTATGTACAAATTATAATAGGTATTTTGTATATGCGTCTACGTTCACGATGAATATTATATAGATGGGTGCAAACCGTTTGGACCAATTTTATAAAAACAACACATTCCGTCTGCTCAAAATGCCATCACTTGTTTGACTAAATTCTTTTCACGAAGTTAATGAACGCAATCAGACCAATATTGAAAAATGTTCCAAGTGCTTAGGATCGGTGAATTTCAATATGTTTTGTTACAAAAACTACTTTTAACTGTTAAAGTTAAATTACACTATAGTAATTATTAAATTATTAATAAAAAATTAATTTCATTCTGTATTATTTTCATGTTAATCATTTTAATGCATGATCATAATATTATGTAATTTGTTTATACTTTTATAGTAATGCTTCTTGAGATCGAATACATGTATTTTTAATATACATATTTTGAAACATTATATTTATGTCGAATGTCTCTTATTTTTCAGTATTTACGGTATCAATGCTTATAATAATAACACATGGCTCGGCGCGGTGCAGTGGCTTTGATCAATCACATATAGTTGAGATTAAGCAACGGCCGCTGCCACTAGTATTCGGATGGGTGACCACCCGGGTATTTAGTTCACAAAAATCTTGCCACACATACACGTGTTGCCAACCAACCGTACCAATCATACCAACCGTTCCAACCCTTTCAACCGTTACAACCGTAACCGCGACTAAAAAGCTAATGGCTATAGTTGCCGGGCTCTAAACCAATAAAAAAAATAAAATAATAAAATAATAATATGTAGGAACGTTTAAAATTTAAATGTTATTATTATTTTATTTTTACGGACAATGTTGGTCTGTGTCTATTCGAATTATTGTTAGATCTATACTTTATTACTATACAAGTAATAGATTTATCGGTCGACATCTATTTTTTCAATCAGTAGTTCAAAATATGAGCTTTTCTCGTATAATATGACGTATACCTACCTACTGCGGGGAGGCGAGTATATCGTAAGGACGTCGTGGAGCGATTTGTGGGTGCTGGCGGTCGTTTTTCAGAATCCACCGAAACGGAATCGTCTCGTGTTTCGATTATATGTGGGACAAAACCGTCACGACTTTATCGGATGAAATAATAACACGTTGCGCGGTCGAGTGTCGATGACCGAGTACGCGTGAAATAATAACGGACGTGGAATGGAAACTTTTCACGGTGGCCCTCGTACATCTATGTTTACGAGTAGGTATAAGGTATACATTATATACTGTGTACCTATGTACGCGTATCCGGCCCGAAAGAAAAACAAGTCAGAGTGGGTTGTGTTATTTCTACGACATTCGCGGGGTGTGCGCCGTTCTTATAAACACACGACGGATATACACGTACCTATATACATATATAAATATATAGACTCTAGAACTACTTAAAAAACTGTTCAGCGTTCTCTCGGAGGGGGGCCCCAAGAGGCTTTGCACACACACGCGCGCGCGCGCAAGCGCCGCACTCGCCTATGCCGCCCGAGAGGCGAACAAGCGCATATATATAGACTCCGTTTCAATTTGCATGTGTCTCTTGTTTTTGTCCACTTCTGGGAATATAACTCACAAACTTCGGTTTACCTGAAATTCAGACCTATAGCAAAGTATAGTGTGTGCTCTCGTATATATGAGGCAACGGCAGTGGCGGTGGAGGGTGGCGGTGGAGTAAACTTTTTCTCTACTCCGCCGCCGCCGCCGAATCAAATGTACCGCGCACGCAACTGAATTGTTGCCGCGATCAAAAGTGATAGCGATCACAAAACTAATCGCATGCGATTTGTTATAGACGCCGAGACGCGCTTAGGTATAAATATATATTGTTCTGTATATATTATAGGTACATATACCTATATAATATTATATTTTATGTGTGTGTGTGTGTACACTCGTCTTACTTCAGATAATTCAATAAACTCGTTTTTGTTTTTTTTTTTATTTTCATGAGTAACTATTGCACGGCTTTCTTTTGTTGCGTATACGTCATGCACGACGTAGACAATATTATAATAATATGTTTATAGTTTTTTTTCTCAATGTAAACTAACGAATATAGACGAGTAAAAATCTAAAATTTTAATATAGATACAGTTATATTTATACAATATATAGAGATTCTGTCGTCAGTAAACTCCGTCGTTTTCATGGTCAATTTGTGTTTTTCTTTACAACATTTTCTTTGCATGATTTAACGTCATAATAAAGAATTTAAAAAAAAAACTATTGTTAACTGACTTACTAAACAGGCATCCTATCCTAGCACTCCAAGGTTGACTTTGACTTTTATGTCGAATTTCATAAAGTTACCGCAGCAATCTGAACACAAATCCCTGTTTTCTGAGGCCCCTATGTAGTTATCAAATTGTTAAGGATACAAATAATTACTACATTATAATAATTTATTAAATACCAATCAATTTTAATGGAGACTTTTTGACCTTGGGGTGACAGGATAAATCACCTTAATCAATCACCTTGTGAGTAGGAATAATATATGTTCACGCCTAAGGTCATAACCCAAATATGGCATCATGGAGACGAATTTTTCCTGGAAAATCTCGTTCGTTATTCTTTTGTTTACTTTATAGTGTTATAAAAGTTGAACGCTCATGCATGGTGGCTTCAATGGTTTTAATGTTCAATACAATAAAGTCACTGCATACACTTATCGTCTTATCAACAAGATAGACAGCTGTTTGCCATATAATGCGGAAATTTAAGCCGTAATTTACTATTCTAAACGAACCTATTAATTTGGGGATTACTATTTTTCTTGAATATACAGGGTGATTCAAGCATGATCACCTCCATTTTTATTTAATAATAAATGTATTCAAATTCTGATTTTTGTAATTGTTTGCCGTCATATATCTTTTTTACTTAAAGATCACATTTTTAAATTCTTAAAATTTGTTGTTCAAGGTACTTGAAGCGTCCTGTGGCAATACAAACTTCTGTTATAGTTTCCAATTTGGTGGATATTTTTTAATTTTGATGTATCTATTTTCAAATTTGAACGAGTTTTACAAATAATAGTAATCATTTTTATTATTATTATTATTAATATAGTCCTTAAAAATGGTCTTACAAAAATACCTAAAAAGCACCTATATATTATACTTGTAGGTATTATTATTATTTACTATGAATATTATTAATGTATTAATATAAATTACTACAATAATATTTAATTACCGTAACGTAAGTCGTAACCCCTATTTGTTGTAATTTGAAAAATAAGAAGTTTGTATCTCCATATGAAACTACTTAAGTAGAAAAAAACATTTCAAGAATTTTAAAATATGGTCTTTAATTAGATATGTTAGAAAATTCTAAAAACTATATTTTGAAAAACTGCATTACATATTGAAGAAGAAAAGAATGTGAGCATGCTTGGTGAATCACCCTGTATACAATGTAAATAGTACTAATCAATCGATCAGTAATCAGAAATAGAATAATATGTTCTATATATACCTATGATATTTTCATATGCCTTTTTTTTGAGAACATTTAAAAACATTGAGCAAAAATGGTTTTAAAAAACATGGTTATTAGTATAAAGATATTTTATTTCCGTACATGATTCAAAAATAAATTGTTGTAGAAACTTAATATGGTAATATGCAAATGGAGATTTTATTTTATTGCCTATACCCACGCATAGCCAAATTTTAAATTATAATTCCATCTCAAAACGAAGATTTTTTTCATACAGATTATTTCAACATGGAAAAAAATATATATTAATAACTATAAAGCAAAATAAAATATGACAGTAAAATCAAAAAAAACCTAATTGCAATTGTTTTATTTACTTGACAATTTTTATTCTCAATTTTGTTTTTTATTTACTTTTAATTTTAATGTGAAAGAATTCAATTTCATCGCGCTTTCTGTAAATAGATGTTTAATAACTTTTATATTTTTTGATCTTTTTACGTGAAATTATATTCCGTTAGAAAATATAATATACACAAATATATTTTTATTGATTTATCTCAATAAGTTAATTAAATTTATATGTGTGATTAAATCTACACAAATATTTTGTGGATATTAAGTAATTAAATAAATCAAAGTAAAATAACGCACAAAAATATATTATATTATAAAATATATGTATTACCTATCAAATATTTTGATTAAATTTAATTTCCAGTATAATATTTAATTAACATATTTTTACAATTTATAATTAAACCATCAGCGTCCAATATGTTAAAATATAAACTATATTATAGCAAATAAAAAATATGGTGACGTTATGGGTCAGCTTGAAAAATAATTCCATCTAGTTTCTAATAACTATCTCACTACATTTTAATTAACAAAAATTGTTTAGCACATGCTGAAGTATCTCTAGTGCTACTTAAATCTTTACTCTGGAAAACGTGTCTTTTTTCATTTTATAAGTATCATATTTACTACTAACTGTCCTCAGTCCTCGTGCATAAATACAGGTTGATCCACCAAGCATGGTAACCCCCATGTTTTCCTTTATTAATGAAATTATTCAACTTCTGATTTTTGAAATTTTTAAAAATACTCAGACCTTTTTTTAAATTCTTTAAATTTTTAAATTCTCAAATTTTTTTTTAATACACTATGTCCTGTGGTGAGTCAAACTTCTATATTTCAAATTTAATTTATTTACTAATTTTTCTGAAAAATTTGACGTATTAGAATCTAAATGCAGACAAGTAGTTTTTTAGTTATATAAGTATGTGTCTGAAGTATGTGGTCTATGGTTGTTTAAAAATGTTGGAGATTAATATTAATTTATCAACAAAGATAATTTGTAAAAATGGTATAATAAATACTAGATTCAATATTACATCTGTTTTAAATTTTTGTAAAATCACTTTAAAAGACTATATTACCCTTAAGTTAGAATAAACATGTAAATATCTAAAAACTACTCGTCTGAACTTTTATTTGGATACCTACATCAAAATTTTCAAAAAAAATATCAACTAAATAATTTAGAGTAAAAGGGGGTTCTCATTTTAAAAACAGAAGTTTGTACTCATCTTAATTATTAAAAAATAAATCAAGAATTTAAAAAACAGGTCTATTATTTAAAAACTCCAAAAATCAGAATTTGAATAATTTGAACCATGGAAGCTATGTGTAACATAGAACTGTGTAATAATAAAAAAAATATATATTAATACAATTGATGTACAATGCATATGTTCTTATCATTTTACATTTATTAATTAAAAGTAGTCATAGGTAATTCAATACCTGGGGATATGAACCTCCAAACAGACATTTTAGATTCTGAGTGGAGCGAAAGAATTTATTGATTTTACAATGTTGTTTTTTTTCTATACATCCGCAACATTTTGAATAGTAAAAATGCACCGATTGTAAAGACCAGCATCTTTTCTAATAGAAAAGTGTATCTATTTAGTACTTTTGAGAGATAACAGTTCAAAATTCCAAGTACTTTTAGACAGCGTCAAGAAAAACAATAAAAAAGTGAAAAAAGTGGTAAATTTTATTGTAACTTAAAAAATAATAACCGCAGAAATTCAAATTGTTACCAACTATTTTTATTATAATTTTCAATGAATGGTAACAATTTAAAAATATTTTGTCATTTTCAGTTAGTTATAGCCTTGAGAATTTTATAAATTTTTTTTAACTATACTTGATAATAACTTTTTCACATAATAAAAAGCTTGAAAATGTAATAAAGGTATATAAGTTGCGTTAATGTATGTTAAAAAATAACAATAATATATAGGCACGATTATTTTTTATTATTATTATTTTTTTTTCAACGCTCAAATTTTAACAAAATTCATCAAAATTTCGAAAATGTTTTTTATATAACTTTAGATAACTTTTTTTCAGTTAGAAATCAATAGCTCTTTTTGAGCTATTAACTAAAAAAAATTCTGTTGGAAATGTATAAAAGTTTTCCTTATCATAGCTAACATGATAAATTTTAAAAGAAGGTTCCCAACACGTTTTTGTCAAAAAATAAAAAGTTCACCGGAAAGTTACGCTAATCATAGTCATGAGATATTTTAGATTTTTACAAAAAAAATGTTTAACTATTAAATTTGATTATTTATACAAGTATAACATAACGTCTCCGCTCAGAATCGTTAGGTTAGTAAACCTTATCGTAAACAATGATTTATCATTGAATTCAAATATAACACATCCATTACAACGACATTCTTGACAGTACTGTACAGCAGAGTGGTACCCACATGTCCACCTTTTTAAATTTTGTATTTTGCATTACAAGGATATTTTGTCTCATTGCAAACAGAAAATAATTGCATAAAATTGTATTCCTGTATTTTATATTTGGTCAAGACCATCCAAAAGATATTTTTAATTATATGTGTAGCTTACATCTTGGAGAGTTTAAGACGGTAAATCCACTGGTATTATCTAACTTGTCAGCGGCAACACCGTGCTATATCAACTATAGTCTTTCATTATCACCTGTTCAAAATTAAAAAATGTACAAAATAAAACTGGTTGGTATACTATAATAATTGATAAAATTGACAGAACAAATTTCACATAAGTAAAATCTGAATGATTGTCCGTTTTCGAAAAAATTCAGTATGTATTAATAGGTTCAGACATGGATCCAAGTATGAAATTAATGAAGATCTAGGCACAATTAACCATTTAAGATGATCTATTTGATTTTTTTTTCGTAACACTTCTTTAAATAAATCACACTAGGTATATATATAGTTATATAGGTAATATATATTTTTGTGTTTATTCTGATATTTTGTTTAACACTACCAACTCGTCCAAATACTCTGGTCAACGAAATATTGAGTTTTATAAATTGAAATTATATCATAATATAGACTTACTTCCATCAAATAAATGAAAAAAATAATTTTCCAAAAGTGAAAGCTGGAGACTAATTCGTGTTCCTCTTTTTTCTTCCCACGCGCTGTTTGTTTCCACCTCCTGGATGAAATCCTTTCAAATCTTAAAATGTATGGATACCTTAAAATAATGTATAGCACACGCTACATATATGTATCATGTCCAAACGCAGATACATTTGACGAATAATTTAACGTCTTTTCTAACAGCTTTAAGTGCTCTTAAGTTGCAAGTGCACTAGGTATAATGCGTGGGTGTGACTGTGGCGCTATAAATTTACACCGAAGAGACTAGCTAGGAAAAAGACAGGACTTGAACTTCAAAAAGCAGAAAGCTGTTGATTTATGTACAACATGGTTTATTTTATATATTGTATAGTATATTATACTATATATATAAGCATGATAATATCGGTACTTCGCTGAAACAAATTATTTTCACATCCTCAACTAAAGGTAAAAATAATGTGTATACAAAAACTGTATTTTAAACTACAGTTTTCGCCACGATATCAATATTAATAGGTCTATTATGTTTTAAAAGTATTACATGTGCGCATTTTGTAGAAACGTATCTATTTATCAACCCTGCACATTTCTACGCTTAAACCAATAATAAAATAGTAGAAATAAATTTAATAGATATTTGTATAATATTAACATATTATACACTTATATTATAACCTAACCCAGCAATATGATAACAATGAAATTATTTATGTGACACGCCGATTAACGAATCGTTTTGAATTTTGACAAAAATGTAAATATTATAATAGTGTGATAAGTACACCTATATAATATAATATTATAACGTCGACATACAAATTATTTATTGCTAGATACTGACATAAATATATTATTTAAAAATAAATAAGTTTTTAGGCTGGGTACAGATATTTTTATTTTCTAACCGATTTTGGGTAACGCTTTGTTTATCATCATTGAAACGAATAAAATGTAAAAATTACCTAATTCCAACTAGGTTTATATTATCATATACAAATGATGGTTACCTACTAATTATACATATTTTTGATTCATACATTTTCTTCGAAATGAAAATACCGCGTAGCATATAGTACCGTTACTGAAAATCACCACTTTAAATTAAACGATTTTTTTTTTTCACAATTTAATCCCGCGGCAGCATTGGTCATGAATATTTTTTTTTTATTTTTTCTTCAAGATGATGATGGTTCGCTATGAACATATTACTATTATTTTACGTTTATATACCTACAATAATACACGACACTTAACACTATGTTAATTCGCCGCTGATTTCCGAGCTAAAGGGGGTTTGCGGAAGCAAACAATTACAATAAGTTGATAATTGAACCATTATCCGGACCAATCCAAGATGTGAAGGTTCAACTGACATGATTGAATTTTCATTGATATAAATGAGCCCATAATATAAACTAATTTGCATATTATATCTATTAAATTAATTATTATATCATAGTGACTTACTGTGTCCTCGGATGACAATCAAAACACAAATATGCCATTAGGCTATTGGATATATAGATAATTTGACGTAACAAGTTACATTATTATATAATATTATATTATATACCATTATTGTTCTATTATTACACTGTTGCGTAATTATTATTGACATGAAAATGTCTTATTTCTAGGGGTCTTATAACTCATTCTATAATTTTGTGCGACACGGAGAACATTACTCGTGTTGAGACTGGGAGCCTGAAATATTTTTTTGTATTTTTCTGACCGATTATACGTTACAGTCGCCATGACAACCAAACAATAACAAAGATGAAATTAATGTTATTCACTTCCTCGGTTGCTCCTAGCAACCAATGATTAATATAATTAGGTTACCATAGCAACCTCATTATAACTAATTTTTTTAGATTCTTAGCGTATAATTAATGTATAAAATTAGAAGACATATACAGGTACACTTCTTTCTAAATGCAGTGTGGATACTCCTTGATTTTTATATTATTATTGCTGATACGGTCATCAAATCAAATCACTGGTTGGGTTGGGTTTACCAGCCCACATCATTATTTTTGTTATTATTATTATACTTGAAAAAGTTGAAGTACAACAACATATAAATAAAATCAATATTTGTAATGTTATACGGAAAATGAAAAATATTTACTTTACCCCGGTTACTCCTATATACATATTTAGTTAAATTTATCAATTTTAAATTATAGAAGTAATCTTTATAATAAATCTATTTTATCATGGATACACTGACTAGTTTTTTTTTTTGTCACGGATCACGGTCAATTGTATCAATAACTACTTACCTAACAATATATAATACTATTTCATTTTAATTTGCAGGCATATAGTAGTCGTTGACACTGTCAACTTGCATGGATGATGTACAAGTCAAATCGTATTTTCTGCGGCCTTCATAAACCAATATGAGAACTCATAAAAGAAACATCACCACTATTAAATTTTAGTTTAGACTTAAATTCCAGATTATTTAATATAAAATAAGTGTGAAAAGTCGCTATGCGTTATTTTATATTGTATAATGACAACGTTGCAAGTTTATATAGTATTATAAATGCCGCGGTTTAAAACGTTGAAAAATGATACAGTCCACGGGACAGTATTACTCTTGGGGGAGTTAAACGCTGCCATGCTATATACATTAATTAGACCTGTGCAATTAGAAATATCCTATTTGTTCATGTTTTGTAAATTATGGAGGTCACACAATCTTTTTTCTTTGAATATTCAGTTTATTTTTTTTATTTTTTTTTAACCAGGAATATTAGTTATTATTATTTTTTCCTATCACATTAATCTGCAGTTCATAGAAATAAGTGTCTGTACATTTTTTATTTATCTCATGAATTGAAATTGATTGAAAATCAATACTAATACGTATAATTGTTTAGAGCAATATTGTATTACAATTATTTTATTATGTATTTAACCCAACACAAGGTGTCATTTTTTTATACAGATTGCATGACAGAAAATTTTTATTTAATAAAAAAAATAAACCCTCTATTTTCGATTGTTTTTTCAAATGATTGCAAAAATATTACAGTTACGTATATAATAAATAATTATTTTGATAGGATACGAAGAAATTGAATAATTTCAAACTTTATAATAAACTCGATGAGATCATTAGACTATATATGACTATATAGTTCATACAATTCCATGAAATCGTGTGAAATTATAATATGGTTCACGTAGAATTTAAATAATTAATCACGTATTGAAATCGCAGGAGATTTATTTCGTTTTTATACGCTTTTATCGAAAAGTTAATTACATGCTATTTCAAAAATATGTTCTTATTTTTCATACAATTTTAAATTTTACCAATTTATTGTACAGTTAGTGTATCAACATAAATAAAAATAAATGGTATCATCAAATAATAAAAAAATGTTTCTGGTAAAAATAATAACATCCAAAATTATACAGTGTGATACTGGTCCCCATTTGTTTATTTATTAGTTTATATACTCAGATATTAATTTTTTAATTTTTCAAGTATAATTATTAAGAACTTAATTTTAAAACACTTAGACTTTTCATAGCATTTAATAAGTGTCCCGTAGCGATAAAAACTTCAATTTTTCAAATAAAACCTTACTTTTTTACTGTTAATTTGTTACACAGACTATTTTTTTGTTGAAAATGTTGAGGTATTTCAATCGAAATTTAAACGAGAAGGTATAGTTTCTGAATTATTAAAATTTATATACTAAGAATAGAAGTATTAAAGACAAAAATTGTTTTCAATAATATAATATAAATAATAATAATAATAATCATATAACTATATTGTTTATATTTTATATAATTAATTGATATCTTGTTGTGGTTTGTTATATTATTTTCTTTAAGATTTTTTCACCTGTCAATATTATGCAGTTCGATTCGTGTGAATCTTTTCGTTCCGGCTTCTCCTTAAATTATATTTTCACTGTGATACAGCCAAAAGTAAAAATAAAAGTAATTGCTGCAGCATTCCTATACCGGCTATACCGTTTAATAATGTTGCTTCGAATCGGCTCGGCTAAATTAATTATCCCAACAAGCTTCTGTAAACTATAATATAAGTTACCTGCCTAGACATAAATTTGTAATGGATATCCCAAGCGTAGGATATGATGCTTGTATTATAATATTATGAAAGACTCTGCACAGTATTCGAAAGACGTCGCTGCCTTTTTGAGAGCGTACCACTAACGCGAAACATTTTTATAACATCATACCATTGCCGTCGTGAATTCGATACCTACCCACTCAGATCCAGTTACAAATTTTATTACAGTTTTCGAAAATTCGTGTTAACGTTGTTACATACAATATTGTTTAAGACTAAGGTCAAAAATGAAACGGATCGCGACTTCTGAAAGACATTAATTCTAATAAAATATAAACAGTGAATATTCGCCGTTTACGATGGTAAGCCTCCGGCTTTATTATGTATTATAATACAGGGTGAATGACCAAGAAAGCCAAGTCCCACTTTTTCCCTCTGACGATGAATTTATTTAAATTCAGATTTTTATAAATGATTAAGTGTATGCCTACTGAAAGAATATATTTTCAATTATTTAAATTGATAATTTCATTTTAAGAGTGTCCTGTGGTGCCAATACAAAATTTTCTTCTTCAAACGAGAATCAACTTTTTTTCTGTTAATTGATAATCAAGTCATTTTTTTGAAAATGTTTATGTATCCAAATTAAAGTTTGAACGAGTAGTTACTCAGTTATTAAAAAATATATTACACTAAGGATAATAGTCCTTGAAAATAGTTTATAAAAATATATATTATATCAAATGTGATGTTGGAAATAATAGTTAGGTAATAAATAATAATTTACTATATTTATTATATTCGGACAATTTTTACAAATTATGAAATGTGTTAGTTTATTAATATTAATTACTAAAATGTTCAAACCATCATAATCTCATATTATCTTCTAAATGTATTATCACGAACCTAAAAAACAACTGATTCAAATTCAACTTAGACATATCAATATTTTCAAAAAAGTTATCTGATGAACAATTTACCGTGGAGAATAAGCCGCGTTTTATAGGCGTTATCAAAACTAGGTTCACAACAATATATGCCGTGACGCCACGCCGTCGTTAGTCACCGTTGTAAGCCGTCATAATTTTTACATTTAATACTTGTAGAAGCTAATTTAAGTCACCCCAGAATATTTACTTATGAGCCGCTACTGGAAATATATACTTTAAATCTACATAGTTGCAAGTGCGATAATAACATATCATAAAATATGGAATTCGCAACAGCACTCAAATATAAAAAATAATTGTGTCCGTCATTTCTCGCGTTTAACATCGCCTATTCGTCCTATTTTAATAAAAAAAAAACCGGAAACCGATCACGATTTGTACTCTAAGGTACATATATAGTTTGACACATACTCACGATAATAATAACAACTACGCCTAATGCAGCTAAGCTTGACCTAAGAAGCTTTTAAATTTTAATATATTTTTATACGTCAGCAATCGAGAGATTTTCGTACTAGGATCTTGGTATTATTTACGTTTACGACGAATGCAATAAATGTGTATGGTTAACACATCACAAAATGCAACAAAATTACCGTTATCGGGCACTTGTGCAGATATCTATAATATAATAGGACGTATAATTCTAATATTATACATACTATACACTACAGTGGACAGTGGCGCCGAACACTTCCTTCGGGGAGTGATGAGGGTTGGGTAAAATAATGAGTCTTTTTGCTATAATTTTATTGAACACGAGAATGTCATAAAATTATTTATATATAATTAGTTAAGCCCGTTTAACAGTTATTTGAAGGGGTGGGTCAATCAAATTATTTGAACTGCCAGTTTCAATTTCATTTAGCACCACTGCTAAATCTACTATACTATATAACACAACTCAACTCACAATATTGTGTGAAAGTGACAACTATGGTGACGTAATATAAAAGTGAAATTAAATCCTATTTTTTCAGGTAAAATCGAAACTATATTATTGATCAAGTAAGTCGTCCTGGCATAACGTCTGACAATAACGTAAAAAACAACGAAAACAATAAAAACAAAATCGTGAACGACGACGTATAATAACAACGATATATATTTTTTTTTTGTCATCAAAAATTAAAACGTTATTTTACAAGAATGGACATATTTTTTATTGGTAACAATACATATAATATGAGCATTTAATGCATAAAAAGAAAATTAAACATAATATGAACATTGAACAATGAGATATCATCTTTGTTTATAATTAATAACGAATTGAAACGAGGAGATGCAATGTCACCAGTACTTTTCAATAAAGCACTATAGACTGTAATAAGGAAAATACCACTGACTGAGACAATAAACCTTGTCAAAGGAAATATCTTACTAGCTTATGCGAACGACATAGTGGCACAATTAATGATGGGAAACTAAATACATGACGGTAAAACGAGGAGGGGGTGATCATATTAACCTCCATATGGGAAATAACACCTTTGAACAAGTACGAAAGGTCAAGTACCTCAGTACTACCCTGAATAGCAAAAACAACATGCATGGAGAGATCAACATCAGATTGGGTGCTGCTAATCGATGCCTTTATGCACTAAAAGACCTCTTTAAATCCAAGCTGTTATCAAGGAAAACAAAAGAACATCTCTACATAAGTTACATCCGCCCTGTATTGACATATGCATGTGCCACGTGGGCAAACGAAGAAAGGTGATGATGTAAAACTACGTCTATTCGAGAAAAAGTTCTTAGAAAAATGTACAGACACAGATTCAACCATACGGAAAAGAAATGGGAAATAAAAATTAATGCCCAACTATACCAGCTTAACAAAAGAGAAGATGTAGTCCAATTAATCAGAAGGACAAGGATAGAATGGGTAGGCCACGTATGTCGGGCCGATGGAAGTATGCTGAAAGGAGCATTGACATATTATATGGTGAGGTGTACGATACCAAGAGGAAGACCGTGGAAAAGATAGAAGGACAGCGCCGAGGAATTATTAGAAGAAATTGGAGTAGACTGGGAACAAGCATATGATAGAGAACGATGGAAGGAAGTAGTTTTAGCGGCAAAGAGTCTAAGGCTCGTAAAGCCTAAAAAAAAAATGTACAATTGTTATTTATACTATTATTAATATCAAATAAACCAAAAAATATTTATTGTGCATAATGGCATAATGAACCATTCCATTTTTTTTTATATAAAGGGAGATTTTCTCAGAGTACCACTTTTGAGCTATCCGAGCTCCATCACAACGCTAGTATGCGCTACTAGTTAGTACACAAGGTTAAGTCTTATCGGACCGTTTTCGATTAATTGTAGATTTAAAAAGTACAGAGAAAAGTCCACCCACCGGTGCCGAGGAACCTCGCTGCGACCCACGTGATGTTTTAGCATATTATATTATTAGCGCAGAAACATTAAACAAATTAGAATGGCCAAGAGGACTGCAGTTATAGTTAGTATAGGTATATAAGTAGTGCCTGGTAATATACCTGGTCGGCTACATATTATTATGGAGGGTTATAGTATATATTATATATAAAACGAGAGTTAATTGTATTAAGTCGCATCGTGCGCGGTGCTTGTTTATTTTACGGCTTTAGGGAGAAACGCACACTCACGCACTCGTCGCGAGCTCAACTACTGTACACATACAGTGCGGTCTGATTTTCACACACACCCGTAAATGCATATTATATTATATTATTCGTTAGACCGAAATCTCTGCAACGGGGGTGCGTGTGTGTGGGTGTGTATGAGTGTGGGTAGGTTGGTGGGTGGGTGTGGGTGGGTGTGTGTGCACTCGCGAGTGTACACTCCTTTACACTATACACTATTACGCGATGTGGAATTTACCGCGAAAACACGGCGGCGACTCACGATACGCATAATATTATTACAGTACGCTCTGGGAAATCCCATACATAAATCTAGATTATGAAATCGCACGGCGCAAATACGATATCACGTTAGTATCACGCACTTTTAACGGCGAGTCCACGAGGGGAGGGGGTGGAAAAGACGGTGATGGCGCGTAGGTAATAATATCGCAGTGTTTAAGTATATTGTTGTGTTGTACGTGTATTGCGCGACATGATGTAAAGTGTCCTGTGCGACGCGGGAGAACCACCTCTCCACCTCGGAAGTCAAAGCCGTAGGTATACTGAAACACGTAACCAGAATTAAAAATCTGCCAGATCACATCACCAGAAATATCCTGAACAAATCACCTCTACCCACCGACCTATTGGTTAACCATAGTCCAATTTTTGAAAACTTTTTAACAAATAGTTAGTGAAAATTTAGATAAATCCAATTACAAACATCAAACAAAACTCAGTCTACATTCCTTCCCCGGTTCAGGTCACCGAATATCAATACTCAACTCACCAAATACTGTAAATATATTACAGATAACTTTGATATACGTAACAATTTCGTGGAATGTATCAACAATACTCGGAATACATCCTGCATATACTAATGCCTCTAAAAATATATATGATGTAGGTTTTTCGGTAACCATCATATTTTTCAGTTACCTTTCTACATAAGTAGACATCTACATAAATATACTGAAGTTGAAAGTTGAATCATTATTTCCACTAATTATTTTGTACACAGACACAAAATATAAATAAATAAAAAACACATCATCATTGTAAAATCAATATACTCGTCTCTCGGCACAGAATCTAAAATGTACAATTGATATTTATTGTCTGTGGAAATATAATAAATTATTAATAACAGTTGTGATAAGCTACGATAGTTACGTTGAAAATTTGGAATTTCGTCCATATGTGTTTGCAAACCACCTGCAGCGGTTTGTGCGTAATGTACTGCAGCTCTGTTTTTAACTAAGATGCACTAACCAAAAGTCGTGCTTTTTGTTTCAACCGTGGTTACATGATCTTCGTAGTCAACGCATTTCCAGTGTTTTAAGAATTTTAAAGTTCCGTCGTAGACGGTCTGCGTAGAGCGACAACAATGGTCGAAAATATCAGTTCAGGAAACAATATAAGATACGATTGCCGCGCGCCAACAATAACACAATAAATTGTGATCAGTGCTTTTATGATATTATATTACATTACATTGCATTACGAACGTGAAGTATTTTTTTGAAAACATTAATCGTATACTATATAATGACTCACGGATGATGACGATGATAATGATGATGATAGATGTTGATAATAATAATGACGTCTTTTGACTACCATCCGGTGAGTGGAAACGCTGTTCGCGCAAATGCTTTCTAACTTCATTAGTTTCGTTAATCAATGGTGTGGCGCATTCGAAAAAAAATTTTTTAAACACTCTATTGTTTTGAACCAGTTTTTTCAAGTCTGGTGACTTTCTTTTGTCTCCGGTATCATCGAGTACCACCATTATTACGACCTTTTCTCTTTAAACGTGAAATATATTATGTCTGTATGCCTACATGTAGGTACGCTGTTTTTCGTTAGCTAACATATTTTAAATTAACATAAGAACCTTTTAGATGCAAAATAAATATAGAAAAACGTAAGACGCGTGAAGTTTGTAAGTTATAATAATATAATGGAATAATATTGTCATGAGGCGGGTATGTAAAAACACGTTGCGTTGATAACAGGTCTGCAGATTTTAAAATTCGATGATAATACCTATCCAATAATTCACTTCAGTCTTCAATATAAGTTATAAGTGACCCAGGAATAATACCCGATAGTACACTCATAGAGGCACTTAATAATTGGATGCTCACAAGGTCATTATTGAGCATCAAACCGAAGTACACCCAATCATAAGCATATCATAACAAATATGGCGTGTAACAAAATATATAATTTTAGTCATTAATCCCAAAAACTAAACCATGATGATACACATCGTTCTCGATCATTAAGATGTATTATATTAATCTAAATAGAAAAATTAAATATTACTTTAACAATGAACATCTGCAGTATTTGAATAAGACAAAAAATGTTAACCGATCAGCTTTCCTCGAAGTATTGTGAGTCTCTATTATACAATATTATAATAGTAAGTGGCATCGCGCGAACACACGATAAAAATATATACTCTCCAAAGTATTTACTATTTATGCCACTGAAAGATGTTTTACTGCTATTATTTTGTATCCATACGATTCGAGGCTTTCACCTCCTATTTTCACTGCTTTGTTCGTCTATTATCCGTAACGGTAGAGATATGGATGTATTTTATTTGAATTACCCTCCTAGTACACCGGCCTAATATTCAGATGAACTATTTTTGACACTAATTTAAATATAATGATAACAAAGAATTGTGAATGCTCGTTACATTAGTCTGATATATAGGTAATACAGCCTATTATAGGGTACTCGTGGTCAGTGACGAACTCGAGGGAGGCAATGTGTTGATCGCTCCTTGTTCGGAGTATAAGACTTGGATCTTTTTATCTACTTATGACAATTATTGTATCTATATAAAAATGATACTGTAAAATAAGTATTAAATAAAATGAAAAATTAATATTAATATAAAAAAAACATTCAAGAAGTTGACCAATGTGGGAGTAGGTGGGGAGAGCACGCCGTATCAACAATGGCAGGTACTAGGACTAACGAACCTCTTGTACGATCTTATTAGATTAATGCCCTGAGCTTCAGATACGTCTGCACAGCTCGTGGTATAAATGTATTATTATTATTATTATCCTAGTAGTGGTAGCGGTAGTATAGTAAAACGATTAGACATAATATTATTGTGTCATTATTGTTTTACCGCATCGGTTGCTATAATTATTATTTTGTGTACATTTTAATACCTATAACATAATATTATAATATTAAGTTATTATACGATTATATCGTTCTTGCAGCGCAGTGTGCATAAGTATACCTAATAGAGATATTATACGATTGCTACATGCAACATGGTCGTCGTTCGGTCACGCTCTCCTATATAACATTATATATATATTATACAGTATACACACACAATATTCGGGTATACAAACACCCCTACGTCGAGGAACGGTTTTTAAATACTTTTAGCGCAACAACTGCAACAGCCACGCGTTGTAAAATATTATATAAGTATTATAATTATTATCATTATTATAATAGCGGTGTGCCGGAGTTCTTCGCAGCAGTATAACAATTAAAACAAATAATATATTATAAAGTCTATAAGTGTGTGTATAATGTATATTATATTATTATTATGTAGGTATACAAGCGACGCGGGCTCCTATATCGTTAATTAATTACCTACCTGTGTTTGCTGGTTATTATTGTTCAATGGGATCTGCCACGCGGATATATTATAATCGCAGTAGCAGTAGCAGCAGAAGCAGCAGCAGCAGTAGTAGTAGTGGTGGTTGTATTACTGTATTATCTATATAGCTCAGTGTGTACATTATATAGCCCGTAGTGCCGTGTAGTGTACCATAATATACCTAAATTGGTTGTAGTGGTGCAGTGTACCGGCCAGTCGACCTGCTGCAATTAATAGGATTAGATCCGACGGCACTATTGTCGCTGTGATGTGTTTCGGCTGCGGCTGCTGTGGCTGTGGCGGTGCGCGGTCGTGTTTATATTTCGCAATGGTCCGCTAATTTATTCTTCTGTCCGGACTCCGGGGTTCGCATATTATAATATATTGTATAGGTATTGTACTTAATAATATTATTATTATTGTTGTAATACTGCACCTGCCCTCCGTTAAGCGCGGTTAAACGGATTTGTCTAATTCGGCAACAGTAATATAATAATAATAATAATAATGATGATGATACGTGCGCGCGCGGACCATACGTAAAACCGCGAGTGAATACGCTTACGCCGCGAGTTTTATTGTCGTTACACGCATACGTTATATACCTATGTTATAACGTTGGTATAGTATATTATTATTATTATTATTATTATTATAATACCTTGGTGGTAAATTTTAAACAATACAATTTCGTTTAGTCGAAAACTCTCGTATGACCGATGTTTTACACCGCGCATTATAATAATAGTACCTACGCTCGAGCGTGTATAATAATAAAATATTATAATATGAATATTGTTCGCTGTATTTATTATTATTATTATTATTATTATACACGGCAAAATACGTAAAATAACATAATTAAATATATAATAATATGTGTGTGTGTGTGTGTGTGGGTGCGCGCGCTCCATATCGATATACATTAACACAGTACAACACGTCGTCATCGTAGGTACACTCGTATCAACAGCCGGTAGGTACATGTGAATTAACGACCCCAGGCGACCGTGGTATATAGGTATACCACACAATATAATAATAATGTATATGTATACCGACGGTCTTGTGATACGGACTCTCGTGCACACAGTTTTGTTATTCGGCGCGGTGAGACGATAAACCGTATATTATGGTATTCGGCTCGCATTATGCATTTTCGTCGACGTGCCGCCGCCGGTTAATTGCTTTTCGAATTATTTTATTGTTTTCTTTCCGCGACCACACCTGTGTAGATATGGCACATTGGCGCCGTATATAATTATGCCGTAATCATTAAATATGACTATATAATATTATTTACCTACCTATTCCTACCATATTATTACATAACAATTACACGGTCTGCTTCTGACGATTTTAGAGCCCCGTGATTTATACGTGTACCATTGTCGATTTTCGACATAAAATGGCATATTATATAAAATTGGATAAAGCTTCATTCAATTTTCGTGCATGGTTTTTTAAATTACTAATTATTATTATTGACATTTTATAGTAGTAAACAAGTGGGTTAACAGTTTTGTGTAATTTGTCCATCCAAATCTTGTAGGTACCTACGTCGTATCGATACATCATACCAACATAAAAAATTGTATCATTTAACCTATCATAAGACGATAATAATTGTAGAAAAAAATATATTAAAAATATTTTGAATTTATCCACAATACACTAAAGCTCAGGTACTACATAAAGAAATCTGTAGTATATTTTATAATTAAAAAAATTCATAAAACAAAACAAAAATATTAAACCAAGATTGTGAAATGTTTTAAAAATTTGAAAATTTAATAGAGCTTTTTTATAAAATTATGTTACAATGACAAGCGACGTTATGTTACAGGTTTTTGTGTCTCGGCCATCGGCATATTATTAAGTCATTTAATTACCGAATTTTTTTTTCGTTTTTGTAAGCTAAAATCGTTAGATATGGCACTATTTTAAAGATAGGTCAAAAGAAAAAATAAAACAGCCACAAACGAAACCCGTCAAAAGTAGTCAGAAATAGTACGCACCATCAACAACATCGTATTCAAACTGTTTACCCAGTCAGTGTATGGTTATAATTGGTTTCGCTCGTGGTACATCTGTAGTAAATATTATAAGTACAACTTTTAATTCGTACAAAAAATAATAACATAATAACATGAATTATTATACAATATGATGAATAATTAAAACATATTAATATTATAAAAACGTGTTAAAAAACTTGCAAGTTACTTAAGAAAAAAACACATAATACGTTGGACCAATCACCATTCACCATATTCTTATTATTTTACATTTATACCTAATTATTATACTCGTAGCATATAGGTAGTTTTATTATTGATTTTATGTTGCTTTTTTCGTTATTTGTGCTAATTATTTACAGCCCTCTCCCCCCCCCCCCAACCAATGCTTACAAATTACAATATTACTTTCTTACGTATTATAATTTTTAAAACGAATCTTTTTTAAGTCTTGTTGATAGTTTTTTTTAAAAGTCTTTATGATTATAACTTATAAGGTAAACTCATACTATTACAAATTGTATAGTTAAAAATGTGAACTGTAAGAAAAATTGTATTCTACATTTTACCTATGTTACTAAAATATTATTTTATACATATTATTAGGTTGATATACCTATTAGGTTGTACACTGTGTGGCTTAATAATAATTACTATTGCTGCAAATGACACATTGAACAGGAGACGCTCTTTCCGGTATGGCAGTAGCAAATGAGAAACTACTACTCAAATTTTGCAACTGACAATTAATGCGACTAACTAACTATGAAATAACTTTAATTCCATTCAATATTTTTTTAAATTTTTTGGTTGTTAGTTTAATATTATTTATAATCGTAATAATTATTGTTTTATATACGAGTAGATGAGACTATCACGCAAACTCTCTAAGTGTCAAAGTTTTACTTTTAGTAGGATAAAATTTTAGTTATTATTTCCTTAAGCATAGGTGAGAGCAATATACTACGTGTATCAAATTATCTCATGGACCTCGGCTTCAAATTGAGCTATAACCTTGATCCTAGCTAAACACGTGTGCTATAAAGCATTTAAAAACATTAGGCTTTGTTATGAGGTTGTCCAAGCACTTTCAGATTGGTATGTCTGTTAAAGCACTTGTCTGTCCAGGTCTTGAATATGGTAGTGTTTTTTGAGATGCCCATTCAGCTAACGACTCAAGCAAGCAGCTGTAGTGAGTCAAAAGGAAGTTATTGCGTTATATATTACAAATTCCTTGTCCTCCGCTTGATTATACTCTGGTAACTAATATACTTGGCCTATCTTATTTAGTTGAACGAAAGCATACTGTAGTGATTAGGTTCATTGAAAGCTTATTGGATGGCAAAGTATTATAGAATCTTCTACAATTTTATCTTCTAATTTTTTTTAAGGTACATCAGAGTTCAGCCAGGTCAATCGCTCCTTTTTACGTTCCACGTGCCACTACCAAATATTTTGCAAAACGAGCCACTAAAACGATTAATGTCAAACGCCAAGCAAATTTCACATTCTTTTAATATAAAATGTTGATGTTCTTTTTAGATTCTAAGAGGAGCGATGAATGTATTGATTTTACAATGATTTGTCTTTTTTTTCTTTTTTATTTAATTTTTTTATTTTTGTGTCTGTCATCGCCGTTTCGGGCAGTAAAACTGTTTCGATTTTCTTCAACAATATCTTGTTCGATGGGAAAATCAGTCTAGATGGTGCATTTGGGAGGTAAAAATTCCCAATAGTTTTCAAAAGCGCAGGGAAAAAGTAAAAACAAAAGAAAAATTAAGGAAAAGCGGGAATTTTTAAGCAAAATCGATTTTGGTTTTGGTTTCGGTTTTGGTCTAACTCTAAGACAAATGACCATACAATATACATACATTAAATTTTCAGTGAATATTTATATTAGCATTTTCTATATATGATACAATTTTCAAAATATTTCGACTTGTTTTGAGTTGTTTACGGACAAATTCAGTATCTAATTTTTTTTTTGTTGGATCAAAAAGCGTGAAAAATGAATACAAGGTTATTTTGTAACCAAAAAATCTCAAAAATATAAAAACACATTTTTTTTATAGTTATATTATGTTAAAATTCGGACGAAATTACATATAAAATTAAAAATAACAATTTTAGTTGTTTTATTGTAATTTTGAATCAAACTATGCTTAAAATCTTATTTGGAAATTCTATGTTTACACATCCAATAATAATTAATAATGCACTATTATTCAATAGACTAGGTATGCGAATACCCAGTCCGTTACTGACGAATTGTACATTACCAATATTGTATGACGGCGCCATGAATAGGCAATACAAGCACAGTAGTACATTACTTTACGACATTTAAATCTGAAATCTAATCTTATAGATAAATTATTCAATATTCACTTCATACTTAATAATGTTATACCTTTTACCTTTAACTTTTTGTTTAAATGTGTCTATGTCTCATAACTTTTGAGGGTCATCACGTAAAGGGCGTAATATAAACTAAACTTTGATCAGTCGTGGTTTATACACAGTAATTAACCAAACACTATGTTTTGTCTACCAAAAGTTTTTGGCAAAGTAAACACTACCAGAATCTTTTTGAATATTAAAGTGATTTTCTTTAGTATAATTGATTAATGATTAGACAGCTAATTTGTTCATAACGAATTGGTGTTCGTATATTTGAAATTTACGTACAATAAATACAATTCACAAGTATATTTAATTTTACCGAAATCCACATTTTTTCAATACAACAATAAAAATACAGTGTACCAGGACATAACATGCCTACTCTCTGAATATGCAAATAAGCACCCCCACAAGATTTAGATTTATTTATATATATTTACTATTAATTATTCGAATAAAATTGAACAATGGTAAAATATAAAAACATTTTGATAAAAAATAAACTTCAAAAGTACCTATATACCAATTATTATTATAAAATTATAAATACATCTATTATTTGCTTTCATTGTACAATTGCACAATTGTACATTTTTTTTTTAATTTTTTTTTTACCCTAAAACAATTAAACTACAATAATTGAAAAATTTATATTATTTCATAGATAAATAGTTATAATTATTATTGTAATGATCATTAATAAACTACAAGAAACTTTATTTTAAAATTTAAAAATTATTGATCGCAATGAAATTAAATAATAATATAATAAAATTGTGCTCAAACAAAATATTAGTTTATATGTAAAGAGTACTATATTGTCTACAGAGATTTCATTTATAATTAAAATAAATTCAAATTTACAACGAGTATACAGAACTTTCTTTAAAACAATTTCAGTTTTAATTATATCATGATAAATATAAATATTTTAGTCTCGAGTTTAGTTCAAATAAAATAAATACATGCAAAGACATAATATTATTTTTATATTCGAAAAACGAATGATTTGTAGCGCGCATCACTCACCATACGTATTTTAAATATTTTTTAGAGACATTTTTAATTGCACAACAATTCTACAATATTATAAGTATTATTGTTAAATATTAACAACTTTTAACTTTTAAATCTATTCCTATATTTATCAATTTAGGCTAACCGAAACAAATATATTAATATATTTTCAGTCTAAATTTAAAGTTGTTTATATGCTTTTATAATATATAAGTACTTAGTATTGCAAGACACATGTTGCATTTGATATTTATTTCATCTAGATCGATGTGAAACTAAATATTCCAAAAAAAAATAATTATGTTTCTTAATAATAATTAATCATCGCTATCTAATCAAACTATTATGACTATGTATAAGAGTCTAAATTTTATGTCTAGTTTTATAACCATTAGAACTTTTTTCAATGAAGAAATAAATCATAATAATATTTAAATAAAACTGTCAACCGTCGATCACGCAATAATCAAAATCGGATAATCTGATTTTAATTGTAGATATATTTTATCGCAAGTTTAATCATCCAAATATAAAAACGACGCGTTGGCCCATCCATGCATATAAATATATGCTAATCGTACATGTTATACCTATGCATATACACTGAATAAATCGGTACAAATTCGCATTCATAAGATACGATATTTAAACAAAAACATTTATTCAAAAACTAAATTAAAACATAAACTTTGAATTTTAATTGAAAATTATACGTGTACGCCATATATTAGAACTCTCGATAAAATAAATGACACCAACTGCATTTTTATCACCAATCTGTGTACAACAAACTAATGTTTTTTTGAACATGCGTCGCATGCACTGACCGTTTATAAATTGCAGTTTGTTTAAAATCGAAAAAAAATAATATATTTATTGGCACACGAATGAACAGGTATTATACTTTCTTGAAATTGATGAAAGCGTCACTTTATTGAAATAAAAACGATGTTGATGGCATCGTGATAGAGCAACCCAAATAACCAAATTATCAATGATCATTTCAATACAACAATTTACTGTCGAAAACAAATCAATATTTCAATCACACAATAATTATATTGATTGAACAATTCGTCCAGTTTCTCAATACTCGATTTCTCAGACCAAACGATAGTGCAGTACACCAAATAATTGCACCGATTTTTAAATTGTAAAAAATACCGCAATAGGCAAATAATTAATATTATAATATTTCAATACAATGGAGTATAATGAATTCTGTGTATAGTGTTATATACGTCACCACTTACCTTGTGCGGAACACACGTGTCGAAGTAGTATTCGCCGATGACGAATTCGTCGTCGAATGCTGCGCACGTTGACGACAGTACCGTTTGTGTGACCATGTTAATCGCATGCCTTGCACTGAGTCGATGGCACGTTGGCTCGCGTATAAAACGGTTAGTTTGTATACTGCTCATTCATACCGGCGGCGGCAGCGAACGATAACGCGCTGTCTGTTTTGCGTCCCCGACGAAGCTCCTCCTATTCATCCACATCCTCCCCATTTACCCTCTCATCCTGTTCATCCTCGTCCTCTAACTCCAACGCCGACACTATACCTCAACTCGAAAATTTTTAATTTAATTTATACCTATAGGCACTCTTCTGCAGTCATCCCCGTTACCACTATTCTACTATAATCTTATACAGGATTAGCATTTTACCACAATCTTAGCTCCGAAAATATACTGTAATAATAGTATAAAGTTGTATACGAAATAATATTTAAACTATATTGCTGCATCTATTGATAAAACTGAGTATAAAGCATTTCGTGTAAGTAAAACTGGTCTATTAATTAGGTCTATATATTTATAATTAGTAATTATTACTACAAAATGTGTAACTGTTGTTTTCAAAGTCTTGTTGATACCTATGCCATCTGATAAAATGTGTGTCAGCTTTCTACCAAAAGCTTGATATAATTCAATAAAATATTGTAAATCAAGAACTAATTCATTTTCAACAATACTTGAAAATAAATTAAACTTCGAAATAAACTGTGATGTATTTTAAGTTTCTTGTTAAATCTTAGAAAAGAATTTACAACAAGATCTAAAAGTTGTTGTTAAAATACTTATGAGTTGTTTCTCCAACGGGAGAATAGACTGACGTAAATATGAAAAAATTTTAAATCTAAAATATTCGCTTCAATCGGAAATTATTGACTTGTAAGAATACATTTTTTGAAGATATATGAAACTGTACCTACCAACCATATTTGGGATTAGCAGTAAGCTTGTTTTGGAAAATTATAGAAACTGTAAACGATTAGGCGTCAAATTATCTATCATGAGTTTGACTCTATCACATATTATATTATATGAGAAATTTCGCTCTCAAAAATGTCCTTTTATTTAATACCTATTGTTCAAGATTATGTGATAGCCACCTTGAAAACATTGTGAGTATTAGTTATTCACTAAAAATGCCATATTTTAAAAAACTTGCTCAGGACATGAAGAGATGCCATTTATCTGACCATAACGATATAAAATAATATTTTTTAATAATTCTAGTTAAAAATAAATCTATAAACATTGTAGTCATAAAGAACATTTAGTTATACTATTTGTATAACATTTAATTAGTTCAAGTCTTAAATTGCGTTTTAAATAAAAATATATAAACCTAGCAACTATATTTTTTGGATTTTTTTTTTTTTTGGAATTCGAAAATTATTTTTCAAACAATCCAGACCCCTTTAGAAACTAATTGCAATTCCCTGATATAAAACATTATTTATAGGTACCATACCGGTTTTATATTATTGTATGTATAATACATGTATAAATATATTACAAAACTATTGTCTTCTAGGCTTAGCAATTATTATAGTGGGATTCGCGTTCAAAATTCAATAGACCTCTTTAAATATATTACGTTTTAATTCTATATCGAGCAGAACTATTGCGGATAATACAATGTCGTGAATTAAGATGGATTTTATTTTTTTTATTTTTACTCTTTGCTCCGAAAGCATCAAGTATCTAACAGATCGGAACACATATGGTACACAATAGACAAAACATATTATTATATTAATCGGGAATTCTCTTTGTACACGTAGGTAGTTATCTAGAAAATGTTAAGCCGTTTAATTTATATTATTATAGAACACGACTATTATTAGTACTTATTACTATACAGATGTGACATAATTTATATTATGTTATAGGTTGCAATTTTCATTTATGGTTTTTAATATTATTACTTTTAAATCTCCCCGCGCGTAACTGAATTATCGTTAATAACAATAATAACAAAATGCTACGACCATGTTTTTCTCATTTTTTGAAAACCATATTATTGTACACGTAAAGAAATTTGTAGTGCTAAAAAAATAAACAACGGTCGGACTGTAAAAATAATTTATTGTACACTAACATTTGTTAAAAAACAATTACAATATTAAAGATGGAAAATGTAATATTAAATATTGTCTGAACGTAATTTTCTGATCGTAAACACAACCATACACATTTAAGTGGTTTTTATACTAATTAACATATTAGACAATAAGAATAATTAATTTATTCTAAAATTAAAATAATAATTTTCATAATTTTTAACTTTTATGAATTTAATTCAACCAAACATTTTTTTCTATACTTTTCAACTCGTACTTTTTGACGAGAAAACTTTTATGTATTTATTCATTTAAATTACATAAATTTATAATCAACATAAAATGTTTGTATTAAATAAATAACGGTGTTTTTACTACATAAATGTCTAAAAAAATGTATTTCAGTATTTCTAACAAGATTATGAATTACGATAAAATCTTAATTTTAATAATTACACTCGATGGTCAATTAACTACAATAACTAAATAAACTAAACTACTGAAAGTGTTCTTAAAATTGTCATTATACATTTCTAATCCTTAAATATTATTATCATTATTATATTATTTAATATTAATATTAACGTTAACGAACATTTAACATTATTGATAAATGTGGTGTACTTACAGAAATAAGAATTAACAAAATTATAAATAGGTATATAATATATATGATAAACTAATACATAGAAACAAAGCGTATTACTATAACTATACATAATATGATGTGTTAGTATAGGTATGCAAAAACATGTTAAACTATAATTAATTAAGATATTTAAGCGTGACGTCACGAGGATTTAAAGTTATTAGCAAGTTGTAAGCATGAGATGCAAGGTTTGATTATGCCAATATGATATTTTATGTACCAGCCTGTAGAATTCGGATCGGTTTCTAGAAGAATAGAAGACCCTCTACATCAGCGGTTCCCAACCTTTTTGAGACTATTACCCATAAGTCAGGTTAGATATTAACAAATACCCCCTGACCCAAAAAAAAAGTACAATACTGATCGATATTCAGTAGACGGCACAGACAAGTACACTAATGAACAAATAGTGAATGACTGAGTTTAAGACTAGGTTAAATTTTACCCCCCAAAAAATCGTGTTTTTACCCCTTAAGGGGTAATTACCCCCAGGTTGGGAACCGCTGCTCTACATGGTATGGCATCAAATTAATCAGGAAGGTCGAGTATCCCATCTAACATTGCTGATAACTGATAAGTATGCTTTATCGTGGCGAGAAGCCAGCGTGTAAGAATGTTAAGAATCTGTAGTCTTATGTTGGTGCAGTCATGACTCATGGGGTTCGTGCTGAACATTCAATATTAAAGAAGCGTAGTTCAAAAATGTATTTCGGACACATTCAAGATGTAGCTGGTCCTTGGCTATATACGAGTGCCAGACTACATATCCGTATTCCAGTAACGGAAAAATATAAGGAACAGATGAGGCATCTGGCTCACTAAAATAATTTTGTGTTACGTTTGATGAATCCGAGAATTTTAAATGCTCTATTAACAGTTATGTTAATACTTAAGGACTGAAAATAAGATTTTTTAAAAACTAAGCCTGGATCTTTAATACAGGTGACACGTTCTAGTTCTAATCCATTAAGGAAATAGGTAGACATTTAGCTAGGTTTAGACTGTTTAGAGATAAGCCTGAATTAGAGAAACATATGTATAAATGCATTTACAAAAAGTATTTAATTCTATCTGTTTAATCGAACAGAAATAGCTAAAGCACAAAGTCTATGAAATATCTTTAGATCATCTACATTAATAAAATTTTTACTCGAGTAAGCCACCGGCTATTGTAAAATTATAGTGATACTTTATCAATAAAGCTTAGTCAAGGTCTAGTATTTTTGTTCGTTACTAGAGAACAGGGAGGGCAACTCAATGCTACTAGAGGGCAAATTTTGAAAGTGCGAAAATCTAAAGGGCAAGAGAACATAAAGAGCAAAAAAAAAAAAGCTATGTTAACTATGCCCCAATAAATAATATAAATTAAGACATTTAATAGTTCAATACTAGATAAGAATTCATATCTACGTTTTACGATAAACATTATATCGATTTTAATAATATATTTAAAATTATATCGATTTTATATTTTATAAATTATTGAAGGCTTCCAGTTGCCTACCTCTGCTATGGAATATTCAAAATAATTTAGGTATATAGATACAATAAACAACATATTTTTAGTTGTTTTTAATCAATTCACCCTAACATTTTTGATCATATAATATGAAAAATAGATACAAGTTTCCTCATACGTTTTTTTTTGCAACAGCAAAATATCAAAAATAAATGGTCACAATTTATTTTTATAAACATTAAAAGTTCAAATTTTAAATTTTAAAATTACATATTAAATGAAAAATAAAGATCTTTTCCTCAATTAATTTTAGTTATTTTGTTGTAATTCAAAAATATTAGTTATGCATAGTGACTTGAAATTTTCGTTACTTAGTATATTATTATTTACTATAGACGATGAAATGTTCAAAATAGTTAAATTCATTTTCATCTAAAATACCACAAACCCATCCATGGCATTATACGGTACGTTGATATTGACTTACAAATTAATAACTGCTATAGTAGTGTATTATAATAATCACCGTAGTTATATAATATATGCTATTTTCTTTGGCAAAAATTCGGTAACATTACTGTATTAGGTACTAATAAAAAATAAATGATTGATGGGATTATAAAGGTATAATAAAATAGCCTTAGAAATAAAGCAAATGATAGTCGCTGATCAGAATTGTTTTTCGTATGCAATGATTTATCAATAAAATTTAAATTTAACACATCTATTACAGTGACCTAATCAATAACAAACTACACTATGATGCAGCAGAAGCGAGTTCCTCGGTTTTTCATTATTCATTCCTTCAAACATTTTAATTAAGCTGATATTGTTAAATTAGCCACAAGCAAATTACAATTTATTACGTCATAAAAAAAAATTTGTCAATAAAACAGTTATAACCAAGTTTTATCTCAGAGTTCTGCATTCAACTTGTTGAGCTTTTAGGTGCCCCTAAAATTAGTTTGCCAACAGCACACATCATTTTTACAATCACGCATGGTGAGATAATTCGAATCCCACATTCCCACGAGAAACGTATTCTTCGAGCCACTAAATTACATATTGTGTTGTAGATTATGCGTTACCGAACGGTTTTATTATGAGTCAAAGCTTCCAAAACAAAGAACTCTTGACGCTTATGGTTTATAATTTATATGTAAGGCATTTACATAAATGTTTGATTTTATAAGTAAGTTATGATCTATTACTTATTAGTAAATAAAGAAACCTGAAGCCTAATGAGAATTTTAAACATGCGAACATTGTCGTAAAATTAAGTTACGCCTTGTCCTTTCACGCTTCAAAAAGTGTTTTATTTTCCTGTCACTTTGAGACAGAAATAACAATTTGACAGAGTAAAAATGTTTTGAAAATTGCTTATTTTTAGTTTTTCCTTTTTGTTGTCTAGATTTTGGTTAAATAAAATAATAATAATAATAGTTATTTTATATATAGTTTTATACATTATAAATTATAACTTATTTTTAACCAAGTTAAGTTAGTTTTTTTCCCCTTATAACTTTAAGTTTATAGAGTTAAATATGCATAGATATATTATTTATTAATTATTAACTTATGACCTAACATTTTTAGCGTTCACTTAACAACTAGCTCAGGTAAAGATGTTTTTAATTTTAAATGCTTACCTTTATTGCTAACTGATGAGTATGAGTAGATAATAACTGATGAACATTCATTTTTAATGCCTTAAATTATATTTAACATATCTCTAGCTATGCCAAATACTTTCTATATTAAAAAAAAAACATTTTAAATATTTATTTGTAACAAGCAACCGTTTAAAATATTATTTGTACCGTTTGAAAATTTGAATTCTAAATAAAATCAGGATTGGTAATATTTATTTAATGGAGTGAGAAACCAAAAATTTATTTAATGGTGTTCATTATTTTGATGTTTATATGTGAAGTAATTGTAGAACTATAACAATATTTATAAACTGCGGATTAAATAAAAAAAAAATTTTAAGTGTTTGTTTTATACTTTTATCAAAAGTCATACTTCAAACAAACTTAGAACGAGCAAATAAAAATAATAAAAATAAATATTAGAAAAAAATAAAAAATAATATTTTGTAAAACATGTTAAAAGTTTTTAATGACATATTATATTCAAGTTCTATTTGCTCGGATTTAAAATGTATTTATGACACCTTGTAGTTTGTACACGTGCTTATATATATAACTTCTTTATAATACTATATATATGTACTAAACAGTAAATTAAATATGTATCTATTTCACAAGAGCTTTGTACATACAGCACAAAACCCGTGTATAATATTAGAATAAAATAACCTTTTTCAAACTAACAAGTAATTGAGAAGTATTCAAAACCTATACGATGCTTTGTACACTTTTTAAATCCCTACAAAATCTTGTTATGGTACTTTTCTAGAGGGAACCCAATTTAATGTAAAACGAATCCTAAAATACTTTGAGCTTGGAAATACGTGAAAAAAAACAGTTGACCCAGAATATTTAACTTCTTTGATAGGTATATGCATGATGATGAGAGAAATTTAAATGTTTTATTAATTTTCAGTCCATAACAAAGAAAAACTATTTAGGTTTTTAGTTATACGGAGCATATTTTAGATAGAAAAATTTAATATAAAATTAATTTACAGACCATATTTCAAATAAAAAATGTATTCCAATTAAAATGACAGTTAATATTGTTTGTGATTCCTAATATATTCAAAATAATTGTTAAGAAACCTTTCTTATACATTATGTTTTAACAATTGTTAGCGAGATCAGGAATTTAATGTACCTACTGTCTACATATTATTATCTTGTATATAATATACCTAGTATAGTTGTACAATCAAATTCGCATAATACCAGTTACCACAAAATTAATGTATGTGAAATGTGTGTTACAATAATATAAAGGGATTTTTTTTATAAATATAATATCTAATAAAAACTAAGCTATTTCTAAAAAAAAACACTATTTGTGTACCTATTATGTACACTATCGGGCGCGTAGTTAGCGGTGATAATGTATATTACACATACGCATGTAATCTGTGTACATTCGTGTAAATTGAAAATAAACATGTACATGGGCAATATAAATGTATTTTTTTAATGGAATTTATAAATAGTAAACAAGGAAAACTAATGGTTTTAATTGATGGTTTTAAATTTAATCGATATAAATAAATATTTCATAGTATCGCTATTTTGTCAAAACCACAACTATTCATGTTGATGATAATAATGTTTTAATTAATAACGAGTATGTTAGTCACTAGTATTTACTTAATTTTTTAGTTTTAGATTCTGAGCAAAGCGATGAATATATTGATTTTACAATGATGTGTGTTTTTTTTATTAATTTTTTTTTTGTTTTTTTTTTTTTTGTGTCTGTGTACACGACAAGTAGTCGAAATAATGCTTCGATTTTCATCAACAGTATCTTGTTTGATGGGAAAATGAATCTAGTTGGTTCGGAAGGTAACTTTTTAAATTTCCCAATAGTTTTCAAAGCGCAGGGAAAAACAAAAGAAAAATTAAGAAAAACGGGAATTTTTACCCAAAATCGGTTTTCAGCTAAATTGATTTGGGATTTTGGTATACCTCTAAAACAAATAACCACAATTACATGAAATTTTCACTGGTTGTTTATATTAGCATTTTCTACAGACGATAACATTTTCTAAATATTTTGAATTGTTTTGAACTGTTTACGGACATACTCAGCTTGAATTTTCTTAGGTTTTTTTTCAATAAAAAATGTCAATTAAATTGTATTTGTTGGGTAAAAAAGCTTGAAAATTCAATACCAGGATCCTAAAATATTGTTACAATGACTCTTGTAAAACATTAAAAATCTATAGTCACAATTTTTTTTATAAGCATTTAAAGTTCAAATTTTAGCAAAATACGTAAAAATCACGAAAATGTGCAAATTATTTTCAGAAAGAAATTCATAAAAAATTTTTATTTTAAATCTAAAGTTTGAAAATGTAATTCAAGATTCTTCATAAGTTTATCTATCCTCTTCAAAAAAAAAAAAAATGTCTACCTGAAAGTCAAATTAAAATGTTATGACGGTTTGAAGTTCAAATTTGTACAAGATTTCTCATGTAGTGGATTTTATATTTTGCTGTAATTCAAAAACGAATAACTGAAGATTAGGTATACTGCCGTATACTTGAAATTTATATCATATGTTTATTTTATTAATTCCTACACTTGGTAAAATTTTCAAAATATTTTGTTTTGTTTTGAGCTATTTATGGACATATTATTTTTACAGTTTTTTTAGTTTCTTTTTCTATAAATGTCAATAAAATGTAATTCGTTAAGCTACGTGAACAGTTGCCACACACTTGGTGCGCACTCGTCGAATCCTATCTGACTGAACGTCTGTTCAGAGTCATACACGATGAAGCAATAATACTGACTGGAAAAACATATCAGCTGGAGTACCACAAGGCAGTGTGTTCTCGGACCTCTTTTGTATTTACCTTACACGGCTGACATTCCAACTAACAACTATTCAATGACAGCTAAGTTTGCCAATGATACAGCAATACTGGCAACTGATGAAGACCAGCAGACTGCGACTGATCAACTTCAACGAACACTTAACAACGTCTCCGATTGGACTATGCGTTGGAAAATCAAAATTAACAGTGACAAATCGGTACACCTAAATTATACTTTGCGTTAAAATGTATACTACCCAGTATTGTTGGATCGACAGATCATCCCACAGAACGATTCTGCAAAATACCTAGGAATGCACCTCAATTCATGATTAAATTGGAAACATCATGTTCACCAGAAAAAACTGCAAATTAAACAGAAATTGAGGAAACTTTATTGGCTGATCGGTAGACACTCCGAATTAGACTTCACAAGCAAACGTCTTTTGTGTGTAGCGATAATTAAACCAATATGGACTTATGGAATACAACTGTGGGGTTGTGCCAGTAAGTCCAATATTGAGATTATCCAACGTAGCCAAAACATTGCTCTCCGTACTATTGTCGCAGCATATCGGTACGATAAAAATTACACTATCCATCGAGATTTGATGATGACCTCCGTCGGTGACGTATCACCTAGATCCCCGTCCTACTAGATCCCCATGGTTATCTAGATCCCCTGTGATCAACTAGATCCCCAGTGGTCAACTAGATCCTCGAGGGTCAATTAGTTCCCCTGTCAACTAAATCCCCTTAGGCCATCTAGATCCATATATACGTCTTTAAGATCACCAAATTTATATTTTCCCCTAAAGATCTAGTTGATCTCAAAATGAGTGATCTAATTGACCAACATAGGAACAGTTAATGATATAAATAGCATGATTAAAATTAATTACATTATAATATATTATAATTTATTTATTATTATTATCCAATATCCATTGACCATTAATTATACTTTAAACGAAAATTAATAATAATAATTTATATACCTACAATTATGTAAAATGGCATTTTTTTGTTGATGAAATCAAAAATATTCTTTAATCAAATACCATTATAATAATATCTATTCATCCGAGTTACATAACAGATAGAAGGATAAAGTCTGTGGTGAGCTGGGCGCTCATACACTTGAAAAATCTTAAATTACTTCGGTTTACATATTATATTACAAATATAGGAAGTTTGAATTTATATTTGACAGTATTTTAGTATTCAATTCAATTAAGTAGGTTCGAAATATGTACTTGCAGTTTGTACAATTTACAGTACACCTACACTATATGGTAATAAAAGTGAATAACATTCTACACAGGCAGTGTATGGTAGTGTACATAACAAATGGAGACAAGACAAGACAAGACATCTCCAATTTATACAATTTGTCGATGATTAGTAGTGACCTGCAGTGCCAAATTTTCTGTTAAAGTTGTATATGATCTCAAAACCAAAAAATAAAACGTATGAGTTGTGTCTAATTATTCATAAAATATATACATAAAAATACAATAATACATTTAGTAAATAAAATTAATTTAAGACTTATATTATACTAAGAAATTGTAGTAGGTAATATTAATAATTATTATTCAATAACTTATTGGGTTTTTTTTTTACCTCAATAAGTACCATTATAATTTGTTTATTGTTTAAAATTTGAATTTTTGAAATTATAGACTAATGCAACAATACTATAATATTATAGTATAAAACATGGATAGAAAGTTGCAATGATCTATAATCAAATTATTTTACAGACAGGCAGCTGAAAACATACGGGACATGACTGAAACCAGTGACTTGGCGAGCTATTTTAACACGAGGAGCAAATGTTTTAGTCTACCCACCTACATTTTTGATATTTAGTTGTTATTCAAAAATTAATAAACCACTTGAAATTTTTAAAAATTTTTAATATTAAAATTGTTCTTATAATAATTATAATAAATTATATCAAAACTTTACAATAGTCAATAATGTTATATTGTATAATAGGTCAATAGGTGTACTATTAAAAAGGTGGGCAAGTGGGTGTCGCTCTGCTCTACAGTAGGTTACAATTGGGTCACTGTAATGGATGGTGTTCAATTTGAATTCAAATATATAAAACCATTAAATACGAAAAACGATTCTGAGCGAAAAATTAATCTATCAGCATATGATATTATTAAGTAGGTAGGTGTATTTGATGATTTTATTGTGGTTTAAGTACTTAATTTATTTTTCCATTGTCCATTAGGGATTAGTAGGTACCTAGTACCTACAGGCTACAACAGCAGGTTAAATTCATTTTTGGCAAAAATAATAAATTTAATATATGTCATTGTGTGTTGAAAATATAATAATATTAAAGGTACTCTAAACAGCGTTGAAGGTTGAAGCATATACAGTCATACAGACCAAGTACAGGAAATAGGGCTAGTATTGCAGACATGCATTCACCTCGAGAAAGGTCAGGTAAATTACTTGAAGAATAGTTAAAATTATTTTATTGACATTTTTAAATGCACTGAAGTAAAATTGAAATTTTAATACAGGAGTTGTTGTATTAGAGGGTTTGTTGTGTGTTGTCAGTGAAAGATGTGAAGATGATTATTTGGATTCTGTAGAAGTGTAGGTACAGTACTACAGTCCCATCACCAATACCTGGGCTATTCTAGGAGCATCAATATGAATGCACCACGGGATTTTGCGGGAGTACTAGTAGTAGCCATTAATAGGCTACCTAATTTTTAAAATGTGTTAGCCTACATGGTTCTTCTTTTTGTAGTTACAACAAGTGTACATAGATATTTTGTACCATAATAAATTAATTGTTTTTCTATTCATTTTACAGTTATTAAAAGGTAATTGTACAATATAAGTTGAATTATAATGAAATAAACAAGGTTTATTTATTTATTTATTTATTTTTTTTGGGGGGGTGGTTGAGGCTTCGACAACTGAAGTCATTAGCCTGTGGAACTGTGGGGGAGGGTACTGAAGGTTTGGAACACGTGCGTGTTTGTTTTTGGCAGAATTTTTTTAGGAGCACCCGAAGGTATCTGCCATGCCCCGGAGTGGGGGATGGCGTCACTTATTCTCCGGACACCGTGACTTGCCCGGAGAAAAATGCCGCCCGGTGGTCGAGAATCGAACCCGATACCAGCGCCGCAGCCGACGCGTTAGACCGCTCGGCCACCTCGTCCCCCAAAACAAGGTTTAATATGTATTAAATAGTATACTTTTATGTAAAAAAAAAAAAAAAAAAAGTGTAAAACAATATTAATATACACATGCTTTTTTTCTTTGTTTTCAAGATCCCAGTCACATGTTGATACAATTTGTCGAGCACCCATTTAATTTAATTATAGACATTTTATAATAGGTATCTAACAACTTACGACTATTATCCAGAAATACTTCAGAAAGATTTATTGTTTTTTATATTGTATAGGTAATTTATTATGTTTATTTTTAATGCATAATACTGTTATATTTAACAAGTATGTTTTGATTCAAAATGTAAATTCATATTGTACGAATATTGAATTTAATATATAAATAATAAACAGAAAGAAAAACCATGAACAATATCATAATATGTTAATGATCTAAATACATAAAAAAACTTTCATAAAATTGATAACTGTATATTATTTTGTATCAAATATATTTTGGAACGTTTTTAGACTGTACTTAAAGCTCTCATATTAGCCCATAAGCGGAAATTTAGTGTACCTACCTAATTACTGGAGGATGACTGTATCATCATATTATATAGATAGAGTATAGGTAGGTTAGGTAAAAAGTATTCCAAACAGAAATGATTAAAAGTCATTAAATTACCTTAATTAGAATTAATTTAATATCTGCTAAAACCAAAATAGACAAGTAATTAATAATGCAGTTTAAAAGTAATTTCTTTACGAAAAATATTATTTAAACTTTAGTTACCTATATAATATAATATGCCTATACCATACAATAATATGATAAATATATAATTTGCTTACCTACCAGCTTAGTAGGCACTTATAACATTGTTTAACTGCATATTATAAATCTATTACATTTTTGTAAATTATATTGAAAAGGTTAAATAGGTAACAGTTTAATGTTATTACTTATTAGTAGGCAACGAATTTATATTTATTTATTTATTTACTTGGCATTAAACGGGCAAGGTCCTGTTACAATAAAAAATATTTTACAATCATTATAATAATTAATAAACAGATTACAGATAATATAACAAGTAGATAATAATACTAAAATCTACTAAAAATACAATAATATGCACATAAATAGGTAAAGAAGTATATATTATACAATACATACATTAGAATATAAACATATGATATAAATTTCAAGTAACGGTTATTCGTTTTTGAATTACAACAAAATAAGAAAATCGATACCTACTTGAGAAATCGAGTGAATATCTAATAATATCTAATGTTGTAAAAATTTAAACTTCAAACGCTCATAAAAATTTAATTTGACTTTCTTATAGACCTTTTTTTTTGATTAAGGTAGATAACTTTATAAGGAATCTTGTATTACATTTTAAAATCTTAGATTTAAAAGGAACATTTTTAGAAATTTCTAACTCAAAATAAAGGAACTAGTTCTATTTATCGTTCCTAAATAAAGAATATTTTCGTTCGTCAATAGTTTTAATATAATTTGTAGGTACCTAGTAATAAATTGTTTAATTATGTACCTAGTTATTTTGTTTTTAAAATGTTTAATTAGTTTATTTCATACAAATTAACACCGATAGGACCACAGTCACTGACTTGAAATTGTGTAAACATTGTCAATATTATCGTATATTGTCGTATATAGATTTAATATTATAATATCTTATTAATCATGATATTGATTGAATTTCTAAAAAAAAAAATTATAAAACTTTTGCTATAAAAATTATTAAAATTCCCTATACTTAAGAATAAAGTAACGAAAAAAAATAAATATAGGTAATCGTTCATGTTTCACTAAAAAATGAGCGAAAATCCGATATGTTCCTTCACACGAAAAAGTAACTACCTACGTTCATGTTAAGTAACTGAAAATTGAACGAAATCACTGGAAATATATAATTTGAACGCTTAAGTATTGCCGCTAACCTATTATCTCCGTTCTACACTTCTACGATATGTCGGAATTTACTAATATAAAATAACAACTTATAAGAACAATTAATTTCTTCCACATTATTCTGGCGATCTGGTGTTATTAGGTTACTCATGAGGTGAGTAACCTTGATTTTCAAGCATTAATTGTAAATAATAAAAAAAATTAAATTTACAAACTGTTCTTTACTATACCTAGTCTTATGACTTGTCTCTTATGAATTATTCATTAGTTATGAGTCATACTTATGACATAACTTATGACTTATGAGTTAAATATTAATGTAATGTAATACCTAATATGATTTATGATACATATTCAAATTAAATTAATCATTTGTTAGAGAAAAAACAATACGTTTAGTATAAAATAAGTTTAATATAATTTATAATGTTATTTTAAATTACCGCCACAGAGGGGGTATCTAGTAGACCAAGTGAGATTTTACGCAAAAGGGGTAATTTAGATCCCCGGCTAGGATGTTGTCAACTAGTTCCCTATGGTTATTTAGATCCCCTGTCATTTAGATCCCGTATTGTCATTTAGATCATGGGGATCTATTTAGATGGTGACCTAGGTGTCCGTTCACCATTAAATATGTATATTTAATCAATGCTTCTACTGAAAAGAAACGGGTGTGAAGTTGGGGTATCAAGGCTAAGGCTAGGTTCACATGAGAAGCGTTAAACGCGCGTTAACCAAACGCGCGTTTACAATTACTATTAATAGCTGTTAACTGTACACATGGTAACGCGCGTTGGATGGCGACGCGCGTTCAACGCAGCGACAACGCAAAAAACCTGTCAACGCGCGTCAGCCCAAGTTGACGCGCGTTTGAACATTGTACAGGTTTGCATTGACGTGTTCAGTTGCAACGCGTTTTTCAAGGCGTTACGTCGTTTTTCGTCTACTCGTACAATGGAAGAATTCAATACTGAATTTTTCATCGATGAAATCGAAAAAAGGCCTTCGATCTGGGACATGACCAGTCGTGATTATTCAAATAAAATAATAAAAAGAAATGCCTGGGAAGAAATAGTACTCATTTTTTCTGAAGAAGGTTGTACAGAGGAAAAAAAGAAAGTTCTTGGTATGTATTACTTTATTTTAATTACTTGTTTTTTATTACTTTATTACTTTAACTCATAAACAAATGCATATTTTAATAATGAATACAATATAATGTACATTATAATATTATGTTCTTATTAATATTTTACAATAAAAACTAAAAATATTACATTATTTTTTAATACTACATTTTTACAATTTATATCATACGGTTTTGCCATTCTATACTTCCTTCGTTATTAAAATAATTCATAAATTTAACTCTAACATTTTCTGCTACTCGTATAGCACGTCCAGTAGTAGAACTTGTTAAATTTGATAGGGGTGCTGTAAATAACGTTTCTTCATAACTATTTCCATCTCTTATTCTGACGTAGTTGTGAAGTACGCAAATAGCTTTAACAATATCTTGTGCAAATTCAATATTCACATCTAATGGTCTATGCAATATACGCCATTTATTGCTCATAATGCCAAAGGTACATTCTATATATCGTCGTGCTAAAGTATGCCGGTAATTATAAATTTTTTTTTCGTGTGATAATAAATTTCCACCAAATGGTCTCATCAAGTTTTCTAGCATACCAAAGGCTTCATCAGCAACTATGACGTATGGCAATTTGATTTCATCGTTGTCTATAATAGGTCTTGGTTCAGGAATATTCAAAGTTTTTTCACTGAGCTTAGTATACAAAGATGATTCTTTAAAAATCCCAGAATCGCTATTCTTTCCGTATGCCCCAATATCCACCCAAATAAAACAATAATTAGAGTCACACAATGCCATTAATACTAGCGAAAAAAAATGTTTATAGTTATAATAAAGTGACCCTGAATTTTGAGGGTGTATCAAACGTATATGTTTGCCATCAAGTGCCCCAATGCAATTAGGGAACTTGGCATTTTGTTCAAATCCTTTGGAAATTTCTAACCATTTTTCCTTTGTGGGTTGAGACATCACAATATTTTTTAATTTTCTCCAAATGACTTTACATACTTGGTGGATTATAGCAGCAGCAGTACTTTTCCCCATCAAATACTCATAATGTAATTCACTAATGGAACATCCACTTGCTAGGTATCTGTAAAAACCATATTATTTTTATATTTTTATAACCTATTTTTTAATTATAAAATAATTAGGAACAAATGCAGTTTAGTTCCTTCCTCACCATTTTTAATTTTTTTCTTCAAAACTTATGCCTAATTATATAATTATAACTATATTATTTTATTTAGGATTAACTTTACAAAAAAAGTGGAAAAGCTTACGAGACAATTATGTAAGAGAAGCCAAAAAATGTAAAATGGTGAAATCAGGTTCAGGAAGATCGAACAAATCTACTTACTTACATTTTGAAAGATTACGGTTTCTGCAAGGGTCAGTAGAAAATAATGTAACCGAAAGCAGTTTTTCAACTGATGATGAAAATGTAAAAATAACTAAAAATTCTAACAACGTAAATGATGTAGATAACAATTTTAAAAGTCCTAAAGAAGATTGTCGTAAAAACAAAAAAAAAAATAAAATTACATCCAGCAGATGAACATTTCGCAAACATATTGGAAAAAAGTATGGCTCAACGATATGTTCCCGAAAAAAAAGATGAGGATGATGAAGATAAACTTTTTTGTTTATCACTAGTTAAAGAAATTAAAAAAGTTCCTGAAGACAAACGTCTCAAACTTAAAATTGATATGTACAATTTAATTTTACAAAATCAGACATCATCATCTGATGGATATCAACATGCTATGTATGGACAACAATATCGACCAAGTAACTTTGGATATCCAAATTATGGTTATAATTCTACGCCACACAACACCACAACACAAGGGTATCATTATGATCACAATTTTGCTGATAAAAGTACTTCTGCACCTGCACCATCACCAACGCCAACAAATGTTAGTGAAACAGACAGTGCACAGTCTATACTTGATTTATTTGACTAAAATTTACTTATCAATAATTGTATTATATAATGTATGCAAAGGGTTCTTTAAAATATTATGTATTAAGATATAAATATAATAATAAATATTATTTATTATATTAAATATAATAAATATTCGTTAGTAAAAATGTTACACTTGTTATCTTATATTATGCTGTAATGTTATGTTCTTGTTATTAAAATAAATAAATTAACATACCTCAAAGTAATTATGAGCTTTTCTTCTGGTGAAATACAATATCTAATTGCATTTTCGTCAGCCACAATTTCTTGTTTGATTTGCTCCAACAAGTCATCAAAAGATTTAATCGACATCCGGAAATAGTTAAAAAATTTTAGTTCATGATTTCTCAAACTTGGATACAGCGTGATGTACAAGCTTGTACTTAGTCTGTTTTTTAAAATAGGATGAACCCAGTATTTCCTATTTCTCTGCCTACGACGCTGCATTCGTCTATATAAGGTCCATAAACATACAGCTTCTGCTACGTCCATCTTCGCCGGAATGAAAAACACGACTGACTATAGTTATATAGTATAACTATATACTATATACGACTATACTATACGCGCGCTTAACGCGTAAAATCTGTAATTCATGTGAACACTGACTAAAAACGCGCGTTTGGCTAACGCGCGTTTAACGCCTCTCATGTGAACCTAGCCTAAGAGTACCAAAAACTAGTGATAAGAAACCTTGTATGCACGGTTGCATTTTATTATAATTCAAGGCGCATAAGTGCATAACCTTTATATTGCCGTAAACCACAAGATGGCGCCGTTAAACTCACCATTAGCAGGATTCCACCCGGCTGTGAATTCTACCAAAATATACCTATATTTTGCCAACTGTACTGATTGTTCTAATTATCGGAAACAAATTCCGAAAACGTATTTGAATTCGTTATGAAGTTAACTCGAAAACGACTTTTCAACTTTTTTGAAATTAATCGCTTAAACCCATCAAATTTTAATCCAAAATTTGGAATTTTTAGAATTTTAAAATAATAGTAATATTGAGCTAAAAAAATCAATTTAAAAATGTTGGAAAGTCGTTTTCAAGTTAACTTCATGACGAATTCAAATATGTTTTCAGAATTTGTTTCCGATCACTAGAAAAATCTGTACAATTTTTGTTGATAATGATTTGCCTTTTTTGGCTGCTAGTCCAGATGGTTTGATAAGTTATGATTCTATTGTTGAAATTAAATGTCCATCATCCATAAAAGATTATACGCCAGAAGAGGCCTTTCATGAAAAAAAATTAAAATGTATGACGTATAAAGATGGAAATTTACAGCTGAAAACATCACATGCATAGTTCTATCAAATTCAGGGACAACTACATACAACAAATAGGAAGTTTTGTTATTTTTGTATATGGACACCTAAAGGTAAAAATTATTATAAATGAAGCTTAAATTTAAAAGTTAAAAGAAAATGTATGCAATTAGCCATTTGTTATATACAATTATAATAATAACACTTATACCAATTAATAGGACTTATAGTAGAGAAAATTGAAAGGGATAACAAGTTCTGGATGGATATAGAACCAAAGTTGAAGAAGTTTTACATGAAATGTTTACTTTTGGAAATAATTGATTCGCGACTTGACCGAGGACTTCCACTTAGAACAGGCTTATAATATTATAATTAGATACCTATTATAATAATGTGTAATACGTAAAATAAATTGAATAAAATAATAAGTTTTTACAGTGATGAGTATTTTTTTGACTCTCAAATAAATACAATTTAGGTAGTATACAGGTAGGTAATAGGTAATTACATAAAAATATAAACGAAAAAAATTAATTCTAAAAGGCTAATAAAATAATCATAAAAACTACTTTATTATTTGAAATAAACGCTTGTTATTATTGTATTATTAATAACTTACAAGTTACAATAGTTATATACTTATTTTACCTATCTTTATATTTAATTACAAAAATGCCTGCGATCAATATTTGTTGGGTAAAAAATAAAAATGTAAAATTACGTCAGGCAGCGAATGATATACTGTCTATAAAAAAAAAAAAGGTTAGGTTAGGTTTATAGTATCTATAATAATTGATGTACATGTACTATGTATATTTATTATATTTTTATACAGGTAGTGTAATTACGGGACGCCGTCATAATCGAAGATAAGAAATATCATAATGTTGCGGGCTGTAGTAGTCATGTGGGCGGGCGGGGGCACTAACACTAATGATCGATTACTACAAACGGAATACACGCATGCACGCACTATGGAAATGGTTTTAAAATTTCCTATACTCAGCTTCTTAAAAATTCGAATCCCCTTAAGTGATCTATATTTCGGGGACATCGTAATCGGCGACCGCCCATCACGTACATCACCCCAGCACCACCCATTTGGAATTTTTGAATGAATTTCAGATAGATATTTAGTGTGTGATTTGCAGGGGCGGACTGAGCACCTGAAGGCCCAGGTGGCAAAATATTTTATAAGATATTAAAACATCAATAGATAAATGTACTTAAATTTTTATTATTCCTTATTATTAGTCAAATTATTATAAATGTTATATTATTTTAAAAAAAAAAAATTACAAAATTAATAAGTATTTTTTAATACATAAATATGTTAAATTATTTAAGAAATGAGTAAATTACTTAATACAGTGGAACTTCTTCCTATTGTATCTATAATTTTATTTGTAGTTGGAATAACATCAGATTCTACACTAATTAACATTAAAGACTCTAATAATTCTTCCTTCATTGTACTTCTAAGTCTGGTTTTTATTATTTTTAATTTTGAAAATGCACGTTCGCAATTCACTTGTGTGCAGGATAGAGTGAGAATATATTTATATGCCAAATATAAGTTTGTAAATGATGATGTATGTAAATTATATTTATATAAAAATTCTAATAAATGTGAGGGGCAACTATAACAGTCAACTTTATTTTCAGTATATTGACAAGAATTTTCAAATATATCATCACTTGATTCTGCAGAATTTTCAGAAGTATTTTCAGTATTTATAGTATTATTTGTTATACTTTTAATACAATTTTGATTATAAAATGATATAAATTGTAGTAACTCTTCTTTCAATGTGTTTCCAGATTCAATATTTGATTTTTGAGCAATAAATGTCAAATTTTCATCATTAATTAATAAAGGATTTTTTGCAAAGTCTTTAAAACGTTTTGGGTTTAATATACTTAATACATCATAGAGTTTTTCATTTTTCTCAAATCTATTTTCAAACGTGGTAATAAGTACATCATAAATTCTTCGATGTGTATTTACTTTAAAATATTCTACATTCGAAATATTTCTGATATCGTCTGATGCCAGCTCACCAGGCATTTTTTTAATTTTTGATCTTCGTTTATCTGGAAACGTTTCTTCAATGACTATATTAAGCTTTTTAATATGTTCAGAATTATTTTTACTAGATATAAAATTCATGGTTTTTTCAACAATTAAATCATATTTAGAAGAACCTTTTTTGAGGTCGCTTAATAAAGACTTAATTAAATTAATGACAGTAATAAAATCTAATTCTTTTGATTGGAGATATTTTGATGCTGGAGTGGTATAATGGAAAATTTTGAGAAATATAAATGAAGTTAGTATATATTCAAAAGATGTCCATTTTTCTAACAAGAATCTGGCATCTGAAGATGTATTAGAATCTATAGATGAATCAGTGTCAAGAAAATGCAGAGATTCAACTAAAACATTATATCGATCACTCGTTTCACCAGACACAAACCAAGAACCAAATATGCATTTTAATGCGGCATCTTTACTATTCCATCTTGTAGTTCCTAACTTTTGAAGTTTTCTTAATTTATCATTTCCAGTTTGATCTTTTGAAAGATAATTTTTCCAAATTCCAGTTCTTTTGTATGAATCAGAAAAAAAAACTGCAGTTTTCTGTAGTAAGTTGAAAAGATCTTGAGCAGATTTACAACATGAAGTAGCGTCTGTTACTATTAGATTTAATACATGTGCATGGCAATGTGTATAAATTGATTCGGGTGCAACTGTTTTTAAATGAGCTTGAAGACCATTATAAGAACCACTCATATTGGCAGCACCATCAAATGATTCCCCAATTAGTTTTGTTAGAGGGATATTCAATGTATCTAATTCTTTTTTCACAATATTATATAATGCTTCACCAGTTCCAGAGGTTGACTCTACTAAAGCAATCATTCTCTCAATTATTTTACCATTCAAAACATATCTTATCTTTATTTTTCGCCGTACGTTTAAGCGAATAATGAATAAAACGTTCTGCACAGGTGAGTTGATGAGTTAATGTTTATTCTGTTGACTGTTTCGTAAATTCAATATCTTCCCTAATAATAGTCTTCTATTAAATGTTATTTATAAAAATTTCTTATCGTTATCGACATCCGTTCCACAATTAGTTGTTATTCCTAATTTCCCAAACAACCTATAGGCTATAATTTACTATAATTATTATTATATTATTTATAGTTACATAGAATATAGAATTATATTTTTCATTATTTACACTTTACAGTTGAAATAATAAATAGCGAAAGGTATAATCCATATAATAATATTGCTATAAAAAAAAAATATAATTAAATAGGTACATTAAATTGTTGAAAATGAAAGGCCCAAGTACAAAAATTTCTAGGGGGCCTGGGCGGGTAATGCCACCTTCCCCCCCAGCCAGTCCGCCCCTGGTGATTTGTATGTATTTGTAAGACTATTTTCAAAATTTTACGACACTGGTTTTACCATAATTGCAAAAAAACAGTGGGTGGGACCGGAGTGATGTGATTTCAGCCCCACCTGTTTAAAAATTATATATTCATAGTTTTAACATCATCATGTTTTAGTACGTCATTTGTATGTATTTGTACGATCACTCCGGAAAAATTTTCTCCTACCCTTAGGTGGCAAATCCACTTTATAAATATATGGCGTCCCCCCAGCCCCACCCATACATGAAGGATTCAATTTTTCTTATTTTTTTTAACGCCAACTTTTAGTACGTCATTTGTATGTATTTGTACGATCACTCCGGACAAATTTACTCCTACCCTTAGGTGGCATATCCTATTTATAAATTTATGGCGTCCTAAATTTATTTATTTTAGTTTTTTTTTCTATAAATATCAATAAAATTTTATTTGTTGGGCCAAACGCATGTAAATTTAATATAAGGCTCCTGATATATTGTTGCAATAGCAATTGAAAAATATTAAAAATGCATAGGCACACATTTTTTTTATAAGCATTTAAAGTTCAAAATTCGACAAAGTTTATCAAAATCTCGAAAATTATCTATCATTGTAATTAAAAAATTTTAATAGCAGCAACAGTTTTTATAGCTTAGGATTGAAAATTTAAAACAAAGATTCTCATAAATAGTTCATTCTATAACCAAAAAATCTAAAAAATATATTAACTCAGTTATTTTTTATTGTTGTTTTAAGTTCAAATTTCAACGAAATTACATAAATATCCTAAATATCTTAGACTGACATACCGTCTTCGCTCAGAATCGTTTTTCTTATACAAGGATATTATATATACCTATCATTGAATTCAAATTTAACACAATCCGTTACAGTGACTCACTATTGTAACCTAATGTACAGAAGAGCGACACCCTGCACTTGCCCACCTTTTTTTCTTTTGTTATTCACGGTGCTTTTGAAAACTACTGGGAATTTTAAATTTTGACCTCCCCAAGCACCAACGATATAAACTTTCCCATCGAACAAGTTACTGAATTTTCAAATCGAAGCATTATTTCGAATACTTACTCATCGTGTAAACACACAAAAATTAAAAATTTTAAAAAAACACACATCATTGTAAAAACTATACCATTCATCTAAAATGTAATTTAGGGCAAGTAGTTTATGAGTTATAAGTAGGGCAGAGAAGTTATAGGAGGTAAAATTGGAAAAATGTGCACATAAAAATTGAAAATATGCATTCAAATTCATTAAATATGCAAGATAATATGCACAAAAAAATTAAATTATAATTTGTAAAATAAAAAAATTAGATATAAAAGAAATATAAAAATCATTGCATTGCATGCCACAATTAATTTTATTTTAAATATTTTCTACGTCCAATGATCGCCGATTGTTAGTATGGTTTTCTTAAATATAAAATTTAATATAGATACTTGAATGCCATCTGTCAAATCTTATCTTCGATAACATTATCCGAAAGCCCACCTAAAATATATGTGGGTACCTATAATATAGTACATAGTCTACACGGGCATCGGGTGGTGTACAATGTATATATATACTAATATACTATACAGTATATAATAATACCATACAGTTTTTATGTAGAATATGCATGAAATATGCACAAAATAACGAAATATGCAATTTTTTTTAAATCTTTAAAATATGCAAAAATATGCAAACAAAAATTTTAGATTTCAACTGTGGGGCCTATGACTTATATTTATATCTTGGTTTGCTATAAAATAGAGGCCCAGAATAAAACACGCAAATCCTATAACTTCTCTGCCCTACTTACGTGTCGTAAGTCGCGTTTTTATTATTTTATTTTTTTCAAAATGCCAAAAGATAAATCGTCGTTATCGAGTCATCTTCGTAGGTAATTATGTGCGTGAATTCGGGGAGAATATTTTTTCAAATGATGGTCAAATCATACTGTGCAAATTATGTGAAGTTAAAGTTTCCCACGATAAACGGTATTCAATTACACAACATATTAAAACTGAAAAACATTTAAAATCTTCGAATTTACTACAGAATAAACAACGCAATTTTCAAAGTTTATTCACTAATACTGCAACACTGAATAAAGATTCAGATTGACTGCAGATTTATGCAAAGCACTGGTTTCGGCAAATATTCCGCTAAAAAAACTCAATAATATACATTTCAAATCGTTTTTGGAAAAATATGCTAATAAAATAATACCAGATGAATCGGCCATTCGTAAGAATTACTTACACGATTGCTATATTGATACAATGAATAAGATTCGTAGTAAAATCCAAGGGAAAAAAGTTTTAGTTTTAAAAATTTTTAATTTTTTAATGCATATTTTGACATTTGAGTGCATATATTTATGCATATTTAGGAATTTTTTAGCGCATACTTGGTTGGTTTTTAATGCATATAAATCCTCGCTCTACCTATATAACTCATAAACTACTCGCCCTAAATTCAATTTTTATGTATCGAAATACTTAGAAAAATATTCTATTTTGGAATATCAAATTAAAACATGTTGTCATTCAAAAAAGAAAAAAACTTAAAAACTATAAAGATAAAAAATATTTAAAAATATATTTTTTTTTAATAAAAACGTTGTTTTGTAAAAGACTTGAAACTATGTAAAAATATATTTTCAAAAACATCTATACTTTTTGAAATAATGAGTGTTTTATGATAAAAGAATCACCCAGTATTTTGTAACTTACAAGTAGGTACCACGAATTAAGATATACCTTATATATATGATATATCTTAATTCGTGGTAGGTACCTACCTAATCTACCTATAATCAACTGCACATTAAGGTGTTGCAACTGAAATCTGCAATATAAGAAAAAATAAACGATAAACCTACCTAGTACCTACCAAAATCAAGTATTAATTATAATTTATTTATAACTGAATACTGCATGAATGTTTGTGTTCTTCCAAATATGTATTTAAAAAAATTTAAATACATAATAATATAAATAATTTTTCAAATAATGAGTGTTTTATGATAAAAGAATCACACTGTATATCAGTTATGTAGGTACCTAATTATTATTATTTGTATTTATATCAAAGAATAATGGCCCCACTGTCCAATGAGCATGCTAATAATAATAATAAGCAAATATTAGGTACCAACACCTGCCTACCAATATGTTGATGCACTAAATACTTGTATTTATAATCAATGATCCTAATTATAGTTCCTATATGAAATAATAATTAAAATATTGTTATAAATAGCACACATTGGCTCTTTATGGTATTGTAATTCCGCAAATTTCACTAATATTGTATCCATTTTAGTCCTGACTGTAGTTCTGTATTGGACTTTTGAGTGTCATAACTGCAATAATATAATTATATAAACTTATTTACTTAACCAATTTTATGCTACACTACACTTACGGCAATGATGTTCAGTGTGTTTTCAAATAATTAATTTGATCTTTAATTTTTTCAAACTTAAAATGGGAGGAAGAAAAACAGTAATCAGTCCTGATGAAGTTATAAATATAATACTCAATTTTAAAGAGAGAGTTATTACTGAAGTGAATGGAGAAAAAAGTAAGTAATGATTATATAACATTAATATACAATATGTTTAAGTAGGTACAGATATTATAGATAATTTTATTAACTATTAAGGTTTTTTCAAAAACTATACAGGGATTATTCTGATAGATTAATAGATAATTTAATTTGATTTAACATAACATAGCTATAGCAGTAGCACACTGCACACATTTAATGTTATGAAACAGTCCCAGTAGTTTTTTTTTTTTTTTTAAATTTAGAAAATATACCTACTATAATATAACTTAACCACCTAACCTAACCAATAATAAGAATTACCACATGAGCGCAGAAAAAAAAATACATGATATGTAGCTTGAGCAGGGGAGTAGCTACCGAGCAGTAACACTCTACTGCTTTTATATTCTAAGATCTTAAGTATATAGAACATTAACATTGTTTTATAAATATTATTATTGTTATTAAATATTTGTATGTAAATAAGAATTTAATTAACTAAATCCTACATTGTAACACAAAATTGATAATTGTTTTTACTTTTATAATAATATACACCTCTATAACTAAACGGTTATACTACTAAGTTATAATATTATTATGTTTAGTACTGAGCAAATAAATTTGAGTGACTAGACTTATAGATAATGATTCATTGTAACTACCTGTATTGCTTATTAAATGCAATATTAAATTAATAAAATAGTTATTAATTTTTTATAAATGACAAAATGTATTATATTGAAATTATTTAAAAATGTATTCTAATTTGGCAATAAATTATACACCTATATTTGAATATAAAAACCAAAGATTTTTTCAATCACCAATGCAAATAAATAAACTAAACATTGATATTATACACTATACTTAATTACTTATGTCTGGTGTTACAGAGGATTATAAATTAGTTTATAAAATAGTAAATGGTAACGGTAAGGTATACCTTCAAGTTTAGGGCTCGGACGTTATTGCACTTAAAATTTTATAAAATTTATTGCATTATCACTATGAAAAAAACCCTAAAATTGAGCTTAAAAATTGCAATAAAACATTTTTTCCCCAAAACTATCAAAATAAATACTAATAATTATTTTATGAAAAGGATTATGGAATTTTATTAAGTAATATTATAAAGTAATTTTATTAGATAGGTTTTCAACATGTAAAAAAATACAAAATCAAATTCTCATAATTGAAAATCTGGTAATTTGTCCGTCTTCTTATTTTTTTAGGAACCTACAAATAATTTTACCAAAATTTAAAACTTTTCAATTCAACTGTTTTTGTTTTGTTTTTTAAAAAAGGTATTTACCTACCTTAAAAATAATTGCACTGTACTATAATCAACTTGTTCAGGTTCAAAAATTGTATTGAAAAGGCTAACAATCAACAAAATTGCAATGAAATTGAAAAAAGGTCAAAAATTTCAAAATGTTGCACTTAAAATGTTTAGATATTACTTTATACTTGTTTGAAACAAATTTATTACCTACTTAGCAACGAATCCAAACACTAGAAAAAAATTGCAAAATATGCAACAACATCCGAGCCCTAATAATGTCTAATGTATATAGTATAAAGAAATGTATAAATAGTGATTGTGTAACATACTTATTCCACTTTTAACCCTGAATAATGTTCAAATTTGTAATTTATGTCATGTAAAATTTAACTAGTTTGTTGATTTATTTATAATTATTTATACAAGTAATTTAATTATACAATTTTTATTAAATAATTTAATTAAATATATTATTATACATGTACCTACTTTTAAAAAATAATTTTTTATTAACTTGTTGTGTACATTTAATTCAAAATGTGTGATTTTAATAATCATTTTTTTAAATAGTAAATGAAACTAAAATTACTTTTACTAGTTCTAACAAATAAAATAATAATAACTAATAATTTAACTCTTATGAAATTACCCTATCTAAAGAACTGTTTTTAAATATTACTATTAACTAATGTAAAATGGATGTATTTGTTCTTAGAAGTGGTTGTAGCTTCAAACAATGTATGGCAGGATATAAGTTCTCAATTAAATAATTGCATGTCCATTAAAGCTTTGCATGTATTTATTTACAAGGGATATCATGTGATAAAAGAAAAACTTGGGTTAACCCAGATTAAATCACAAGATACAGTATTGCCAAAAAATACTATACTCAGTAATTTAGACCAAAGTAGCGGGTAGTAATGTTTTGATTCAAAATTGATTTGTAAATTTTAGCATTTTAAATTATTTGGTGTATATTATAGATTTTGAGTCTAGTGATGAATTGGATAGTGATTTTCCTAGTAAAAAATTTGTAATTACATTTTCTGCTGACGAATGGAAGGAAATTCAGCCACAAACAGTTCAATATAAACTTCTTGATAAAAAAAAACGACCTCTCCAGCATTCAAAATCATATGAGGTTTTACCCAAAAACACATGGACACCTTTAATAGCAGAGCATTTTTGGATACATACTCAATTACCATGTTGCCTTTCGTTTTGCAGAGCTAAAGTTTCATTAAATGGTGACAACTATGTATCTGTTGTTGGGCGGTGTACTGTTTGTGGATCCTATTTTAAAGGAATAGTATCAGAAAAGCCACCAGATAATGCAAGGTAATTCAATCATTTAAAATCTAAGCAAAAAATAAATTTAAAGTAATTATAATGTTATAGAGTACTTATGCAATGCTCATATGTTGGGAATTTCAATGAACCACATAAAGTCTTAAAAAAACGTCGTATGATTGGTCCTGTTATTGAGAAAGCATTATCACAATATATAGTTAAAGAAGGAATGTCATGCGAAACATACAGAGAAAATGAAGCTGTGCGTCTAATGAAAACAAGTAAGTATTTACATTGCATAAAAATAAGAAACGCCTAAATTATCATCTAAAATCTAAATTTACTGTATTTGAATATATAATTATAAAATATATACTACCTACTTATAAATTATACAGAAACCAAAACTAATGATTTATTAATCAAACAAGTTTATTAAGTATGTATTAAATACTTCATTAATCTAAAAATTTAGTTCCAAATTCAAAAATATTTCATGCAATTCAATTTGTAACATATTTTCACCATAAAATAATTCTATTGATTTCAAATCTATTTGATTTAAATAAATGTTTTTACCAACAGCATTTTATTAAAAATCAGATTTATTATTTTAAATTTTGAGTTTTTATTTTATTTTGTTTATTTAACAATTTTAAGTATACTTATACTATATTTTATAAAGCGTTAGTGTTTATGAATAATTCCTATATATAAAAAAAAAAAAACAATTACAAATATTTTTTAGAACAAAAGTTATTTGATTTTTCAGATCTTTCTGTATATCTACTAAAATATGTACATATTTTTAAATAATCTACCAGCTAATAAACATTGGATTCCAAGATGTTTTGTAAGAACGGATATTGCACACTTTTTAAAGTTGATTACCAAATGGCCACCTCTTAAAACTGTTGCAAGGTGAGTTAGAGAGGTTATACTACGCTCATTATGTATGCTAATAAAAATGCAGTCCCTAGATGCAATGTTTTCTTTCTTGTTAAGTTTGTTTTTGTACTTACAAATGAAACAGACAGTAATAATAGTATAAGAGGAGAAGAAACTCCGTGTGAAATGCACAAACAACACATTATCTATGCTAGTTTAACTGGTAAAGTGGATAACGATGATCTATTGGAAAAGTTATTAGATCCTGAAAAAGACGAAGAAATCCAATATAATGTACCAGAAACTCAGGAAACTTTAAATAAAGCTCTGGGTAATTTAAATAATCCATTTCAAAAATGGGTTGAAAGGATATATAGCGAAAGTCAAACATTTTTACAAACAGGAAATAACATTTATCCATTATATTTACCAGAATTAGTCCCATATATAATAAAATGCATGAAGCTAGTGCCTCTGTGGTCCGGTATAATGATACCAATTTTTGGGTATGGAAATGAAACAGCAAGTTCAGCCGCTATAGAATCTAGTTTTAACAAACTAAAAAATATTACATTTATAAATATTTCACTGCCTACAGATATAGAATTGTTTTTAGAACATCATATATCATCACTCCGTGGTATGTCATTATTAAAATCAGGTCTTAATTTATCAAATGAAATTCCTGAAAATAACGAAGTAAAACAAATTATTTCACCAACTCATAGAAATATTTTCTTAAATAATAAAAATACATTATGTGGAGGACAGAGTTTCGATAATTCATCAACACATGTTGTGAATAATCATTACGACAAGGACAGTTCACCAATCCATGAAGAAAATATCGCAACAAGCAAAGAAAGTTCGCCAACCCATTTATGTAGTGATATAAATGTAGACAGTTCACCATCTATCTTGTAACAAAATAACTAAATGTTGTCCAATACCTGTACCATATATTACAATACATATTACGGATGGTAAATTAAATTTTCTAGAGGAAGATTTAAAAAAAAAGATTATTAATTGAAAATACTTCATGTAATCATCTTGATAAAAAAGAGGATAAGTGTAGAGGCTTAAAAACTATTCAACCTAGTGTTTCATTGATGCATTTATTTATTGAACTCCTTAATTGGCAAGGTAGCTATAATTTATGTAAATCTTTATAGCATTTAGTCTACTATAATTTATAAATAATAATTTAATTTTGTTTCAGAAGATGCAGTTGATTACAGTACAGAAGTTGCACAACAGGTTGAAGTTTGCTTAGGAAATGTGCCTCCAGTGATGACTATAAACAACATAAAGTACGAACTGAGACGTATATGTTCACATAGACATGGGATGAGTAGATTGAGGAATAGTGTTGGACATTATCAATTGTACTGTAAACGAAATAGTACAAACAACTGGGAACTCTACCTATGCCAGTAAAATCAAATTCAAAAGTACCGTGCGAATTTTTATTTTATACAATTTAATACCTGTTTAAACACCTAATTTGCGAAAAGGATTAAATTATTTATTAGGTGATAGATTCATATTTGTATGTTAATAAACATTTTGCAGTTGTATTTGTAATGTAATTTTCAAAATATGAGATATATTTTTCCCTATACTGCATATTGTTATACAAAATTTTCCATAAATATCATCATATTATATACATACCTACTATATTATTTAGACATTTTAATATTAAAATAATGAAATCTGTATCAACAAAAACTAACAAAAACATGAACCAAAGTACAATTATAATACAATTTTGAAAATTGTTTATCACCATAATAATATAAATAAGAATTCTGGTGATAGAATTAGTACACAGAAGCGGTTTGAACATGAATTTTGTCGTTCACTGAACCACCAAGAAGTTTGAAGAGGGTGTAATTTTGAATATGTGTGTTACTCCACATATAATATTGGGCTTCTGTAAGTAATGTTTTTTTGGGCACTATACTAAACTTCCAAATAAGAAAATGTACCTTAAATTAGTTAAGTCTAGAATAATAAGCATTTTGAGTATAATAATGTCTTTTTAATTTTTTTATAACTACACTATGTAAATGAAAAGGGAAAAACAAAACAAATTAATTTCAACAGACCCTGTACTCCAGGTGTAATACTTACTTTGTATCTGGTAGTAAATATGAAAATGGTAATTTGATGCCCAAGACAACTAATTGATACAATTACATTAACTTCATAAATGAGGAAACTCCACATTATTTTATGGTATTTAATGTAAGTACCTTAGTATAACTAATACTATAATTACTAAGACATACCAATGACACAACTAGCCCATAGGATTAAAATCTTTTGGAAGGGGGGGGGGGCTATGGCCTCACCAAACCTTTAACTTGGACTAATGTTTACATAGAACTTCACAATATTTTTGTATGCATACATGTTAAAAAAAAATTATGATGTGATCACAATTCCCGATATCAACTAATTACTAAACTATAAATGAATCATCACAAATCAGAATTAATCAGTAGGTATAGTTAATAGCTGTTATAAACAGATTTAAATTAAGCCTATAATTACCTAACAATAGGAAGAAAATGTAAAAAGTTGCAAATATAAGTTCTCTTAGGCCCCCACACGAACATGCTCAGTGGATAATGGGGCCAATTAATTATTCTTTGATATAATTACAAATAATAATAATAATTATAGGTACATAACTGACATATTTTGTAACTTATTTTGTACCTACCTAATCTACCTATAATCAACTGCACTTTAAAGTGTTGGAACTAAAATCTCCAATATAAGAAAAAATAAACGGTAAACCTATCAAAATCAAGTATTAATTATAATTTATTTATAACTGAGTACCGAATGTTTAGTAGACATTTAAAATTCAAATGTTCAGGACGAAAACGGATTTCCTTACATAGTGCCTAAGTATACAAAAAATTATTTTAGTTACCTACTTTCTTATATACCCTACCTAACTAACGGATGAGTGACGCCAAAAATTTATAAATTGGATTAGCCACCTAAGGGTAGGAGTAAATTTGTCCGGAGTGATTGTACAAATACATACAAATGACGTACTAAAAGTTGGCGTAAAAAAAAAATAAGAAAAATTGAATCCTTCATGGGTGGGGCTGGAGTGACGCCATAAATTTATAAATTGGATTAGCCACCTAAGGGTAGGAGAAAATTTTTCCGGAGTGATCGTACAAATACATACAAATGACGTACTAAAACATGATGATGTTAAAACTATGAATTTAATTTTTAAACAGGTGGGGCTGAAATCACATCACTCCGGCCCCACCCATTGTTTTTTTGCAATTTTGATAAAACCAGTGTCGTACAAATACATACAAATCACATACTAAATATCTATCTGAAATTCATTCAAAAATTCCAAATTGGTGGGGCTGGGATGATGTGCGTCCGCGCATCCCAGGGTATCGTTTTTCGTACTGCCGCGTGCAATTACCCATGCGCCGTTTTTAATTTTTTTCACCGTGTTTTCACTGGTAGTCGAAACGGATATTTATGACTACCCGGTGTCGAAACGGATTTCATTAAACAATCATCCGACAATGGCTTACTCAAATCACTGACAACCATGTCGTTAATAGGCTCATCAACAGTGAACTTAGCCTCATTTTCGCATTCTATGACCACAACGCTTTCAATACCATCGACCACTTTGGGCGTACGGTTATTTTTATCTGCTGTAGAAGTGGTCAAAGACTTTGGGATTCTTAACGACAGGGCTGTGAAAGGACGGTACTTGGTGGGTTGAAGATGTTTGGGTTGTTTCTCTTTTTTCCCCCAACTTTCTATTACGTCCAAATGGTTATGACTAGAAATTGCTGAGATTTTTCTTTTCGCATTTACTTTGGTAGTTATCTGCCTTGACTTATTGTCAAAATCAAGTGCACGCGTACAAGTTTTTTTTCTAATATTATACTTTATAGTTTATTTGTTTGTGTGCAAAGATCACACGCTCTCTCATAAGTTTTAAAAACCGACCGCATTTCCACCTTCGGTCATCATCAAGTATGTTAACTTTTACCGCTTTAAACGGTAGCATTACTCTGGCGGACTTCTATGCCATAGTTGGCTTTATTATTCATAATTGGTGTCCACAATGCTAAGAAAGGTACACACTTGACTATGAATTCGTGTAAATATGATTCATCATAATATTCATTAATAATTATATTATCACTATTTACAGCAAAATTTAAGACTTCCGTTTTAATATGTTCTTTGATAGACTGAAATCTACAGTACATCATGGAATTACTCGTGTTGGATTCGCATAGAAATTTATTTATCTCTTCTGAATAATCTTTGCCTTCGTCGTTCAATTCATTCGACAGTTGGTGGTTAACATTACACTTGTCCCTCATCGTACTAATGGCATTTTTGGTATTTCCGGTACTACATGGAGACGGCAATATTAATGAAAATATTTTGAACCAATTTTCAATATTGTCCAAACTCTTTGCGTTAAACATATCCAATCAATAGCATTATTTATTTTAGTTTTTTCTAGTCTTACTATCGTTTGACTCTGATTGAAAATATGTGTAGACATGGTTTACTATGATTTTTGTGTAATGATTCGCACAGATGTTTATGATCGTGACATTAGACCCGTCATTGTTTTCGACCAATACTCTTTAACACCAGTTAAGGTAATCGAATATAGAGGTAAAACCATTCCATCCTAGGCATTCATTTGTGCACAACTGAAATCTGTCACTAAGTTTGTGAATACGGGCTCAGTCAGTTTGTGTTTCAAAACAAATGCTTTAAAAGTGTTCAACCACTGTGAAATTGCAACTATGTCGTGCGCTGAACTAATCATCTCAACAACGGGACACATGACACTCGAGTTTCTAGGTAAAGAGACATTTACGACTAGAACATAGTAAAGAACTCTTTTGCTGTTCTTGTCAATTTTCCTTACCAATGTGGCAATGTACCAGTTGCATCCAAGTAACCAGTTACTGAATTTTTGACTTTTAATCAGTTTTTTTTAGTTTGACCAACAAAAAATGCATTTCTAAGGAGACTTGCCGCAAGTCCAAAATTTTTTCTGCATTCTAATTTACTTGGTGTAACAACATCAGATTCAACGCTTATACTTTCTGATAGAATTGGAGTACTACAAGGTATTAGTGGATTTCCTATCACCCAACTGCAATCACTTTGGGGCGATGCACTAGTGCATTCAAGTGAAACGTGGTCTGTATGCACAAGTTCAGGCTCTGTGTGATCAGAATATGAAGTGCAATTTTCAAAACTATTATTTTTAATACCAGAATTTTCATTAATATAAGCAGTATTTGAATCTATATGGTTTGTGTCATCCGATGGATTGCAGAAAGACACATTGAAGTGTTTTTGACATTGCCTCAACACTTTATTACGGTAAAATTGATTTGTAGTGACTTTAATATATTTACATGTCATTCAGAATTATGTTATTGTAAATTAAGAAATCGCAAGACATATAGTTATACTTTTCAATACATTTTATTATTTTACTATTAATTTCTGACACATTACATAAATCAGTATTGTTCATACTTGTAATACGTTTACGAAGAGATGAAGTTTTTCTATTCATAGTATTTGCAATTGTTTTTTTTAAATTACGATCATTTTCTTTATTAAAGATGATATTGCAAATATTAGTTACACAACTGTCAGAAACTGAGACATTCCCAAAATTTAATTTTAAATACTGGGTTTTAATATAATGAGCTACCTCATCCAATTTTTCTTTTCAACTCATTTTAAAGCTTATAAATTGTTTTATGTATGAATCAAAAAATAGTCCACACTTTTATCTGTCTGAGTAAGATCTCTTCAACTATTTTGTGTCGGAATTAACAATTTCGTCGGCACTTTTATCTGTCTGAGCTAACTCTTCGACAACTAAGATTATAACTAAAACTACAGCTAAATCTACAACTATACCTAAAACTACTTTTTTGGGTTTTTTTTTTGTAAAACTACAGCTACAACTATTTTTTTTTGGGGGGGAGGGGGCCGTTAAAACTACATCTACCACTAATACTAACTACAACTACTATGATGGTTGATGTGATGCTGCTGGTACGGAAATCGGTCGGAAAAAACAGGATCACAACACCTGAAAAGTTTAAAATAGATAGGTTTTAATTTTTAAAATTACAAAAATATATTATATTCAACAATTATACGCTCCTATTTCAATTTGCCATTGAACTTGTGATTACTGTGACAATAGCAGACATAGTTGTTACAATTAAAATAATTTAAGCATACAAATATTAAATAAAGTTGTAATTATTATTTATTACAAACAGATACAAATGTCAAATATATTAAGTATAGATTGATTATGATACTATGATAATTAGTTCATATTTTAAAACTAACCTAATCTAAGTTAATTTCATAATTTGTTTATTCCAAAAAATAACCATGCCTGTACTGACAAGTAACACTTTTTCAACATATAAATAAGTATATAAATGTATTTATCATATAAAATTAAATTATTATGAAACCCCTAGCTCCATATTAAATTCCAGTCTACAACACTCTTCTGGTCTCAACAGCATACACTACATAGTGTTTGGGTTCAAAAGTTATTGTAGTTGAATTAGTAATTACCATTCTATGTAATAAGCTCTAATAATAATATTTTATCAAACTTAGGTAACAACCATAGACCTTATACTCAGTAGAGTATAAGGTCTATGGTAACAACACGTGCAAATGTGTTTCCTTGAACAATGCAAATTTGAATCATAATTTTATAATCTTATGTATTAAATCTAAAATGTGAAAAGGATACAATAGTATTGTGTTTAATAACAGAGTCAACGATGATTTCTCGTCATAGATCATAATGCTTTAACAGCAAAGGTAGATAGCAGGGCTTGAATGGATAAATGATTTATTCTTGTCATCAAATTAATTTTGTAACAGCTTGTGAGTTGAAATCTGCTATTCATGCTGAAACTCAATTAAAAATATACATTTCTATAAACTATAAAGGAATGTTTTTATCGTTATTCATCACATTTAACAGTTTTTAATACTCATTTGAAAAGTAACCCTTAGTAGTAAATATTCAATGATATATTACTGTACAATGGACAATGATGTTTATTAACTATGCAAACATCTTAGTATTATAAAATACTTACTGATCCCAGCATAATGAGTCATTTGATACATATATTTTATATTAAATTGGGAGAGTTTTATAACATCGAAAAAAACATTAAAATCATTGTAATGAAAGTTTGCAAACTTTTTATAAATCAAAATTGACAACAAAGCAAGAATGTTTTAATAATTATTCACAACATTTGTATGATATGGGAATATTATTAATACCTATTATGTATTTTTATTTTATTACAGTTGATAAATAATTTGTCAACATTATATTGAAATACAATACATACATAATTACATAACTATAAGGCTAACATTATAAAAAAAGACATTTAAACACTGTCGGACGTGCAGTGTTTAAATGTCTTTTAACAACACCACAACAAATTATTACATATATTAATAGTTCTATGGAATTAAAATTGTATATTTACTATAAACAAATGTTTTAATATTGATTATAACTTAGACAATACCTACTTTATAATACATATGGTTTTGTAAAATGATTCTATAAACTGTGATGTATACACACCACAGAAATAAAAGTATGAATAATCATAAATCATAAATTATAATAACAATAATAGAGACACTCGTCTATCAATTTTCGACTATAAAATAATAATAATCACTAGAAAAATCATTAGTGCTTTAGCTACTAGTCATCAATGTGTGGATAGGCAAACAGAATAATATGTAATAATCTGTCGGTTACATTTTTACCAAATCCACCAGAAATCAAGAAAGTTTTTTAATCAATAATGTCTCTAAAACATACTTAAAATCATCACCTACAAATATACTGATGTCTATAGAAAATACTATGGATATTAATTTTAGTTAATAATTAATTATGGCTGTAAAATTATATACCTCATAATATGTTCTTAGTTATATAATTGAATGTTAATTTTACATTATTCGTTCCTAATTCTATTTCATCTGTGTCATTACACAATTTTATACATAGTTTTGTAAATGGAGTTTTTTCCGTCAATAAAGATAATATTAATAATAATATTACATATATACATAACTTTACTAATTAAAGATTTACATACCTGTATCCGTACAATGAGATGTTTTAAATACTTCAAGTCAAATTATGTAAAATTACACATTTAACCTCTTATTAGCTAATGCGTTAACTGAACAGCTCAATGCGACAATGCTCAACATCGAGCATTTGATTTTAGTCTTTAGAGGAATAGTGGAATTTTGAATTTATAACCTAACTTTCCATTATTATTTATTTATCAATATGTTTGGTATAATCACGAACTAAGATACTATGGACTGGAAACGACATGATAATCGGTTGATAGGAGTGCGGCCAGTTTTTGTTACGGAAATTTTATGGTGGGAGAAATTAACCGACTCTGCTGTACCCTGGTGGTGAATACCATGAACTTTAGATATACTTATTATAAACCTAAAAATAATCTAAACATAAATCTTGTTCTATCATGTAACATCATGCCAATACAATTAACACAATACATCAAGTATGTAATAGAATTTGATTCATTATATTTCACTTACCTTGCACAGTTGCATAATACGCAAGTCATACAATCGTAGGTACTAGGTACATAGGCAACTTACTACTTTAATTTTTAAAATGTCAAGAAAATGTTCAATTATTAATTGCAAGAGCTTTGACGGCGAGTGTGCATTTTTTGGTGTTCCTAAAGCATCTGTAGATACTTGGACTAAGATTGTATCAACAATCAATGGTCATGACACTAAAATTAAATTTGTTTGTGAAAAACATTTTCTTCCTAAAGATATAATAAAAAATTATGCTGCCGAAGTTAAAGTATGTATACATTTAATAATTGGGTTTTTAAAAATTTCTTCAATTGAAAGAAATATAAACTATTAACTTAATAAATTTAGGACATAAATTTTCCAAATAGAGCTAGATTTAGTTTAGTTAAAGGTGCTATTCCTCAACTTCTTCAGCAAAATGTTGAAAAACATAATGAATGTGATTTTTCTGTAACTGAGGTAAGCTATGGCATGGATTAAAAATAGTAGTATTCAGCAATTGAATTATGTAATATGATTTAAATTTTAAAGGGTATATATATACCTATATGTATAAATTAAGATACCAAGATACAGTATACAAAAAAATTATATTTATATTTAAAAATCTTGATCACATTTTTTCCAACATTATAAAACACTAAAATAGCATAGTCACATATATTTAATTATTTGTTTGTTTATAATGGTTAAATTTAATTAAATAGAATTTATCTGCAAATTTGAAAAATATTCAAGATAATATCATTTTACCAAAAGGGTGGTATAAACATGATGATGAAGTTGTTTTCACATATTTTAAAGTAAAATATGAGAGGACTGAGGAATCTGTTAAAGTTATAATAGAAAAACAAATTGTAATTACTGAAGATCAAAAAATTATGTATTTTGTAAAAGATAACACAATTACAGAACAATGTTTAGGAATAAAAAATGTAACAAATTCAATAAATGAGAAAATACAATGTTCAATTGATCTATTTGATTCTAAGTCTCTATGTTCAGTTCAGGTGGTCCGAGTATAATAGATTATCCAGGTATTAATGGTGTTTAAGTATTAACTGTGTTTACACATTAATAGCTTATGAATTATGATAATCACCACCAGACTACAGCACAATCGGTTAATTTCCCCCACCAAAAAAAGTCCGTAACAAAACTGGGCCGCTGTTTTGATTTTCGTTTCCAGTCCATAGTATCTTAGTTCGTGGTATAATTATCGTGGTGATGACGCCAATACAATTTATTTATATACTTTTAAAACAATTAACAACAATTATTGTGTGACGTAGAGCGACATCTACTTTGTAAACAACCCGTAGTTTCGGTGCAATAGTACGCACCCCTGAAATTAAATGAAATGCAACACAACGTACAAGGTTTCTTATCTCTAGTTTTTGATACCCTAGCTTTGGTACCCCAACTTCACACACGTGAAAAAAAAGCATTAGACATTTAAACATTGATTATTGATTGTACATTAGTATTTACCTACGGGCTACATTTGAATAGCCATAATAAATGTTAAACTGGCTTCACAAGTATATATTTTTTGAATTTAGATTTCTTACCAATAATTTAATTTAATTAAAAATGAATATAATATCTCTCTATAAATTAATTATAAGTTATAACATAATATGAATGATATTAAAAAATATATACATGCTACCATAATAATACCTATTGAAGCTATAGGTACCTACTTATAATTATTATCATTAGTAATATTACCTAATATTATTCTAATTTGTCTTAATTCTTCAGATGAAAATAAAAGTTAAAAATGTTGAAGCATTAAAATTAAATCTAAATTATTGTATGGACTATGAAAATTGGGAAGCCAATTCCATTTTTGAAAACCATACTTGTCTTAAATAGCCAACAGTTGTTGATTATGCAGTATGATTGTATACTATGTCTATGATAATTTAATAAAACAACTTTCAAACTTTATGTTTGTGAAAGATGTTTTTTTTTTTTTTAAATACATCTACTAAATCAATAGTTGCACTTACCAATATAAAATCTAAAGGTTATTTAATAAATACTCATTTTAACTATTTCAATATTCAATATTCAATAGACAATAGAAATTGATTTGAAGGATTTTGTGAATATGTAAATACATGTATTTAATTTAACTGTCAGTGATTTTTTAAAAAAAATTGTATTTATTTTTCTTGAACTGGACATACAATTAGTAATGTCAGTTATTTTGCATATTTGTATTAGCTAGTAGTTTTTGTAACTTTTAAATTCATTAGTTTTCAGAGTGTCGCTCATGAAAGGTAGTACCTAATATAATATATATTATAACTTATAAGTTATAACAACATATAGCCATTATGTGTTTTTAAAGATTTAGCAAAGTTAAAATATTTTATTTGTGTAGGTACTCATTAATTACTCATAGGACAATATGCTCAATTTTTGGTTGGACATGAGTGGGCCAAACAATTTTTTTAATGTTTTTGATAGTTTTTTGATTGTAACATGCTTGTAAATAATAATTACCTATGAAATACATTAATTGTAGCATGCACTTAAATTGTTGAGTATTTTTAGTAATTATCTAAACTTGGATTATTATTGTTAATATATTGATAATATTTTAATAATAATTAATATTTAATATGATTCTTATTTTGCTTAATTTAGTAGGTACATTTTAATATAATTTACGTTATATTTCAATTGAATGATAACAACAAATACATAATATATACATTTTAAATTAAAATATTAATTTTTTTTTTTTTTTTATTGTTACAGCATCAACATCATGGTTATTAGCTTACAAGATTATATAATTATGTTCATAAGGGGGTTTTTACAATGGAGTTTAAGGGGAGAAAGAGAAAATATAAAAATACATAATACAAAATAAATTATATAAATTAAGTTAAATTAAGTTATACATTTCAATTTTTTTTACAAATGAGATTATTTTTGGTATGAAATATATTAATTATATATAACTATTTGTGTCTTACTTATCTTAAGGTGAGACGCATAACTCCTCATAATTATCCACAGAATATGGTTACATTAATGATGCATGTTTACAAACTGAAAACTGTCAATATGTATTAGATGAGTCCCAAAAGTATACCATGCACTTACCTACACTGGAAAAAAAATTAATTGCAGAAATAGGGGAGCCTGTTTTGTAGGAAGTGAGTTTGGTTATTGTTTTTATGAATTTTATATTTTTATAGTTATGTAATTGAAGAAAAAAAATCTAGCTTAAAGAAAAATTATTCAATAAAATAATAATGTATGTCAAACAGATTTTAATTAAAAGTTATGAATGATATGTTAGTATAATAATTAATTATAGATTACACTACCTACATAATTTGTTACCTATGGATTATCCTGTTTATATCAGTTAGGTACATTAAATTAAAAATAGTTTTGTGTTTTAAATCTAACATTGATGTATTACAGATAATCTTCAAGATCTTCAGCCACAGGCACGAAGACATACCTACACGATCTTTATTAGTTGAACCAATTAAAGCACTTAATAAACATAGTAAGAAAACAAATATAATAGATTAATTGATTTTAGTAATATTAATCATATTTTTTATAGCTAATTATTGCTGAAATTTGTATTTTTTGCATGGATGATGAAGTCGTAATATTTATACCGTGTAGGCATAAATGTTGTCATATTTGTACGTATCTACAATAATTTGTATTGGTAATTGGTATAATATAATATAGTCTGCCCCTGTGCTGAGGACTAGTTAATTCTTGGGAATATACGTCATAGACCTAATATTATACGAGTTTAACTTAATTTATATCTAATTTAATTATAATTTTAAGTTGTTCTAAAGATTTTTAGTTTTTATTTATATGTTCAAAAGCTTCTTTTTTTTTATTTAGATATTTATAATATATATTTTTATTTTTTATTTTTATTTTAAGTTGTATGAAATTTATATTTTTTTAATTTTAATATATTTATATATACCTAGCCATAATTTTTAAGATTTTTTTTATATTAAATTCTAGTTCAAACAAAAGTGTTTGTTTTGTTTTAACTATTGGAAATTACTAAATTTAAATTTAAATTTATCTTATCTATAAAAAAAATAGTAAATGATATGATAGCATGATTTTGTAATTGTGGTTATTAAATAAAACTGTGGACCTTTCAATACACATGCATTTCTATATGATTGTACATACATGCAAATTTTAACCACACTATTTTTATTTAATCATATTTTTCAATTACTTAATAACATAGTTTAGGTATGTAATATGCATAGGTATTGAGTACCTATAGAAGTTGCTATTTAATATAGAACAAATATTAGTGTAATATAGAAAAATGAAATGTTTCAATATTTTTTAAGAAGTCTTAATGGTTGGTTGAAAACATGGAACTGTACATTTCTAAATAGGAAACATTTATAAACTTTTGTCATATATTTATCTCGTAAACGATTAGAATTAACAAGACTGTACATATTTGAAAGATATTATATTTTAATTTACGAACAGTATTCAATAATTTATTTGAAGTACCTTAAAATTACATTACATATATTATGATAAAATGAGTATATTTTAGATATAATCCATTATATAGCTTAAAAATAATCATTGTAGAATATAATTATAGACAATTTTAATGTTATATTAAAATGATAGTAAACGATAACGCAAACAATGTTCATAAAAGATTTTTTCTAATAAAAATCTAAAGGTGAGAATTATTATTTACACCAATACACATTTTATAAGGAACGTACCTAATAATTATAATTATATTATTAATTATTACATTTCGTATGAATATAAATAATATTACCATATGTGTATATGCATACAAATTATATATGCACGGGAATGACAAGAAACGTTTCAAAAAAGAATTTTCCATCTGCTTTTAAATTATTCCTATCTATAACTTTTTATGTCATCCTATATACATCAATAAGGCTATAATAAAGGACTTGATAAGACTTAACTAATACATCCTCCAGTATAAACCTAACATAATCCATTATTATATTATAATATTTGACAAAAACACGAATAGCAACCGACACATGAAATAGAAAAGAAGTACGTATATGGTATAATATAATGTATAGTTGGCAGTTGCGAAATGGAATCAGTGTTGTTATTGTATTATAATTTATAATCGAGACACAGAAAACTATATTATTATTATTATAAGCAAGTATAATTATTAATTTGTAACATGTGAAAATTTAGTTGACCAAAAAATATATATTTACATTGTGTTATGTAGGTAGGTAATAATATAAATGGAGGTTTGTGTTTTCCACCAAAATGACCCTGTCGGTTATCATTATGACCGTTTTCCGCTAAAGGTTACCTATATTTCGATTTCCGTCAAAAAAATTTATAATTTATTTGAGACATTTTTTTAAGAGCCCTGAACCTAAATCGACCAAATATTAATGATTACGATGTACGTGCTCCACCTTGTATCACAGACGACAGATATTGATCATATTAAAATATTAAATACTTATAAAAATTAAACGAATAGTAGGTATAAACATTAAACAGTATAAATATAAATATTAATAATTAGAAACATCACAAGTTTCTCGTCAAATAATAATAATAATAATTACATAAAAAGTACAAAAATTCAAACATATTTTAACACATTCAATATTTACCATATGATAAACTAAAAAGAGATTTGTTTGACAAACTCGATTACTCGAACCTAGTTGAATGCCAATGAATATGTTTTTGAATGTGGGTATTCTTAATTTCCTATTTGTCTTAAATTATTTATATAATAATAATAATAATAATAATAATAACGCGGAATATAACTAATATATAGTTCTCGAATAATATCTTAAATAATTTATTAATTTTTTTTAGTGGAAAACGGTCATGGTGATGACGGGTGAGAGTCATATTGCTGGTAAACGGTTACCCCCATATAAATACGATTCGTTTTGGATTGAACATTTTGAAGAAATTTAATTAATTAAAAAGACTAGTGCGTACACGAATATGATTTATGTGATCATTTCATGCGGTCATGTGCAAATATTGCATAGTATGAATGTACAAGTCGTTTCTGGGCCCTAAAGCGGCTCTTCGAGATAAAACGAGTTACGAATGCTGTTTTCATATGAAAATTGAAAGGCCAACGCCGCTGTGTGTATTTACTATTTGTAGTACCGAAATCGTGTAATTTGTAATTTAAAAAATAATGTCTTACTTCAAGTATAGTGCAGGCGGTTGTAAGTAAACAACTAATAATATCACAGCCTTTGACTTTTCTCACGTACAGCTTATAACAAACCTATCGTTTAATAATCGTAATCATATTATAATACTATTATGTATGCATATACATTATACAAATTATACAATATAAATTTATATATAATATATATTAACAATTAATAATAATAAACTTAAAATATAATAATGACGTGCTGTCGTGCTGTATTATATATGTATATGTACGTTACACTATATTTATCAATTAAAATAATAAAATTATTACATTATTGTTTTATACTATTGAATAATATAATTTAAAAAAAATAATTAACTAAATGTACGTGTTATAAGTCAGATCAGAAAATAAAAATAATTATTATAATAATATCTTTAATCTTTATCTTATATGGAAGTCAAAAAGAGGATAATACATGACATCATATTCTATAAAAAGATATATTTACCGTTGACTATTAACATGAATCCTAATTGGGCTTTTCAAATTAAAACATAAGCAAGTGACATGTGGTTTATTCATCACCGATGACAGTATTATTAGTAGAAGGATAATTTTTTAAGATTTTTGTTATTAATTAATATTTTTATTCAATTCACTGTGAGCATATCAGTTTGCTATATCTTTTTAATACATAGAAATATTTACCGATATCAAGAAACGTAAAGAAATGTATTAAATAATACAATAGCAATATAAACGGATCACAGTGACATCGGCAGTGAACACTACGTTAATAGTCGTCGGTAAACATCATTTTCCCAGCCCAAACTTCATGAAAATCAATTCTTTGCCCTTTGACAGAATGTTATCTACGCCATGATCGGGCTGCTGCTGTTGCTGCTGCTGTTGCTGTGGCTGCTGCTGCTGCTGCTGTTGATTTTGTTGGTTCATGGTGGTGTTGTTAACAGGATTGTGATGGGTCAGATCGTTCAGCTTTTGCATAAAACTTGACGTTCCACCTCCAGTATGCCCTTGGTTATGGATTTGTTGACCATCTTGTGGCCTGCTACCAAGTCCGAAGTCTGGAACGACATGTGCTAGGCCCTTGAATAGTTTGCCCGGCGTGCTCTGAAGACCACCACTACCCGTTGACTGACCACCGCTTCCGTCTCTACCATCTCTCCTCTCGTACGGATCTCCTCTCTCCCTCGCATCCACCGCTGACATCTAAAATCCCGTCATGGTTTGTTAAGTCCCAAATATTCCAACAAAATTACCCTAACACGCAACCAACACACATAGGATTCTCAAAGTCTTGGTTATACCGTTTGAGTAAATAAATGCAGGTGTCTATTATGAATACATTTCGAGAGAACATTGAAAATAAAATCAATATCTAGGAAGCATTAATTAATGATGATCGATTAAAATATATGTGTTAAGATTAGTAAATTAAAATTTAATTTCGAATTTTACTGGATTAAAAACTTTAAACAAAATCATTTTTATGATTTATCATTTATGCCCTCAACACTTTAATAAAATATAGCTTTTCTTCATACATCCAAGGAGACGCCGGTAATCACATTTGTATTAACATATACACTTAAGTTATTAAAATAAATTTACTTTGCCGCTATGACGATGAATCTCAAACTAAAATTACTTTACAATAGTAAATATAAGACTATAAACTGTATATAGTGTATTTCATACAAAAGGACGGGAAAAAATTTGTTTATGTAATTTTAATTTCTGAAAGAGAAAAATAATATCAATTGGATGAATCTAAAATACAGAATAAAAATAAACTAAGAATAAATGTATTATCTTATAAAATCCTATGTGATGTAATACTATATTCTTAATATACCTGTAATTATCGAATTTTAATGATTTAAACTTAAATATTGTGTACATTATTCCATTATGTTTATAATGCGATGGGTGCACCGGCAGCTAGACGTAGCACACAGAATATGTTATGTTTTGTGTGTGTTAATATTGTAGAGGTTGTTGTTGTCTGGTCGATAAAGAGTGTGAGTGTATTTGTTGTATAAATATATGTACTGAAGAAGACACAGATCATTAATAGCTCACACGCACTCACCTGGTGATAATCATACTGCGGAAGGCAGGCATCTATAGCGAACAGAACAAAGATAGAAAAACAAAAAGATAGAAAAACATACAGAAAACATATAATTTTGTATGGTTTGGTTTTTTTGACCATGACAAAAAAACTAAGACACAGAACATGCAATATCTGGGTTTCGTAACGATGAGTAATGGATGAATTCACAAAAATAATATCATCAAAAATAAAAACGTAATTGTAGATTTTTTTTTCTAATTTCGTTTTTATTTGAGATGTGATTGTGTGCGGTGGAAAACCATTTACATGCTTGGAACACATTGAAGGTGGGTCATATCGTTGACAAAAAATTTACAAATTTATTCAGTTTGAACAAACCAATTCAGCATGTTTCATTAAAACAACAATTATTATAACTGATGAATAAATTTGATTTAATCAAGAATCATAAAAAATAAAGAAAAAAATAATAAAACATTTAAAGCACACATAGAGATCAATGTTATAACATGCACTTTGTATTTTTAAAAAGACAATTAAACAAAATATGTAGGTGGAGCTATAAGTATTATTTATCATGTATATTTAAGTTTAAAATTAATATTATAAATCAGTTGCATATAATATAACTACTTGTTCTTTATTTAAACAATATTTAGTATATTTTCCTTTTAAAGCGAGCAAAAAAACATTTTAGTCATTTTTTTTTGTCTTACTTGAATGTAAAAATACATTCTTACTGCCAGAAAATAATATTTCCAATTTTTTATTATAAATTTAAATAGCTTCTAAGAACACAACATTCGTTCAATTGTTTGTTATATAAATAGTGTTAAAAATATATTAAATTAATATTTATTTTGGTTCTTTAAGAAGTTTATTTAAATCAATTTTTTTTTTTTAATGTTAAAGATTTTAAGATATAAAAAGAAATATTGATTGATTCAACAACTGACATTCTTTGGAAACTTACATAGCCTACAATTTAGTATTATTTAATACAATTTAATGGTTATCACTGTTGGCACAAGATTGAAGATCTGGATTCAAAACGGTAGTATTATACTTATTTGTAATTTATAGCTCCACTTACTCTTTTTTTAATTCCTTCGATTTCAATCAAGAATAAAATTAATTTTATTAAAAAAATTAAAAAACTTTCTCATAATATGTTTTATTTTAAGTTCTGAGCGGAGAAATTAATGATATATCTATGTTTTCATTTTATTACGTCTAATATATTATCTTTGGGAGCAGTAAAATTGATACGGTACTGACTTTAAATTAATAACAGCAATATATTATTATGTTATAATATAATAGTATTTAGCAATTAAAGAAAATTATTTTATCCTACCAAGTTACTAATAAATAATAGTAAATAATAATAATAAAATATAAAATATTCTTATAAATAAAATCTGACTGCAGTGTATCTCCGCTCAGAATCGTTTTCACTTTTCCGTGTGCAATTATTTATCGTTGAATTTAAAATTTAATATATTCAATACAGTGACCTATCACCTACTCAATGAGGTACACCTGAAATTGATTATACAGACTAGAACTTTCCTGGTTTGTATTTATCTAAGCGCAATAATCTGTTGAGGTAATAAATTAAAACATAATCATTTATCGGAAACTATATATTTCAACCAAAAATTGGCCAACAATAATAGTAAAATTAATTAATTAGGTAGATCGCAAAATTAAAAAATCAAATGTGATGAATAATAATTGTTGAACCTTAAAATTCATCATGCGGGGCGTGGGTTTATTATGACCCTTTTAATAATGAAACGTTAGTAAAAATTATTATTCTAAATTGAGTAAAACTAGCACACTGCCATACTAGATTGATTTTTCAAACATAGAAAAATAAATAAAAATTTAACCATATGTTCAAAATCCTTTAAAATTTATTATTGGTGTGACATAATTCGGAAAATTGATGCATACCGGAAAATGAAACAAAATGCTCAGCTTTTAGCAAATGAGTTGCGCTTAATAGTTAAAAACCCCAAATATTTTTATAAAAAAAATTAAGAAATTAATATTGAATGTGGCGCAAGGAAAAATAGTAAATAGGTAGATAGTAAAATTATTTTAATTCAAGACGGCTATTGGTTTCTAATCTCCTATACTCTCCTATAATATTTATAGAATGAAAACGAACGCTATTGAAAGGGGTGTAATTAGATACATTGAAATTAGAAATGGAATCAGTTAAAACCTAAACATTTGACCTTCCTTCGATTGCTGCAGTACCAACACGTTCGTGCTACCGTGAGAATATTCAAATTTACATGTTTCATATTTACATTTTACAATTACTGCAAACACAAAATTAGTAACATAATATAACTTAAAATATTTTGATTTATGGAACATTTAAAAAAAAAAACAGACATTATCTTAGTTAATTTTTGTGTTTAAAAAATATTTTTTTTTATATAGTTTCAACTTTGAAGTTAATGCAAGACTATATTTTTGAGAAAAATCTCATTTTTGAAAAAAAATTGTTTTTTGTATTTTATTTTTTAATGACAACCCCACTTTTAATTTTAATTTTAATAAAAATCAAAAAAACGTTGATGTATAAGTATAAGTATTCCTGATGTAATACATTAACAATTATTTATTAATAACTAATAAGTTAATGTTTAACGAGTGGAATAGCGGATACTCGATAGTATATAAAATACTACGTACCATTTATTTCTTATTTAATGTTTAAATTTGAAATGCTTTTTAACACAAATAAACTATTTGTTCAAATTCGATTTTAATAATACATCAACATTTTTCGAAAAGTATTTTTCTTTTGAATATGAAACTAAAATTATTTGTGATCATAAAATAAATTTAAAACCATTATTATGCAAAAAATGTTTTTAATATATTTAATTATTTTTTTGAAATGTTGTGTTATAATCACTTCAAACTGGAAAAAAAATATTTATTTTATAATCACAAAAATTCACTGAGATAATGATATAGATCGTTTAAAAAAAAATCACTGTGTAATATGTGTTGTGTAATATGAATTTATAATAAGTACGCTTTATTGTGGTAAGATGCACATATTTTATGTTGCAGAGAATAACGGGTAGGCACATTAAACAAAAGTATATAGGTATTAACAATAACACAACATAATTTTGTCAAGTTTTCAATAACAAAACAAAACAAAACTTTCAAAAGCCATTGCAATAGGGTAACAAATAAATTCCGTGACAAAAACCGGGCCGGAAAATAACAACATAACAAAACAAAAACAAGCTGCTGAAGTAATCAGGCAAAAACAAATAAAACATATTTATATATTTTGACTATTTCGACTTATTGTGTAGGTGTATATGCATGTTTTTCCTAAAGATCTCGCGTGTCTAAATATTAACCATAATGTTAAAATATTTTATATGTATTTATTTTTTATTTTTATATTTAACGCGCTTTTTTTTTACTTTTACAACGATAATGGATAACCCACCATCACGGTACTTTCATTTAAAGTTTGATTCAATATATTGTTACATTGTAAGAGTTGAGTGCGGCAAAACGATTATAGTTTCCATTGTTGATCATCGTCTAACTATGTAAATTGCCGCACACCCGAAAAATGTAAAAAGTGTGTAATGCACATTAAATGCAAACAGCTGCTTCAAGGGTAGAATATAACCATAAAGAATATCTGTGAAATAATTATGTGTGGACTATGGTTAAAGGGAGGTGGGTAACATTTTCGGAGATGCGTACCTTTGCGCTTAAGTGGCTGGTCTATGCCTCGAGGAGGAGGTGGTGGACCACGAGCCCCTGGGCCGTGTCCTCTCATATCCTGTTGCTGGTGTTGTTGCTGCTGCTGTTGCTGCTGTTGCTGCTGCTGCTGTTGTTGCTGCTGTTGCTGCTGTTGGTGGTGCTGTGACTGCCGTTGGCTTTTGGGTTGTAATGGCCCAACACCTTCGCCATCAGCATACTCTGTGCCTACCTCCACCAAGAAGTTTGAAGGTACTAGGCCCCGGACTCCGTTACACTCACCTCTATAAAAACCATCGTCGTCCATTTCCCCATATATGAATATGGTCTGACCCATTTTGAAGTGTAGTTCTACTTGCTGTAACCAAACGAAAAAATGAAACATTTTGTATTTGATACCTCTGGTGTGTCTGAGAAATATTTATGAATTATAATTTATGAGTAATATTTATTTATATTAAATGTATTCTACTAAAAACTGCATACAACTGTTTGCATTGTATGTTCAGCTGAACATGGTCAGGTTTGGACGGTTTGCCGTTTGGTACATAATACTGTACATACTAGGTACCTAATGTATATAAATTAGCTATTACATACACAAAACAGTTCAATAAATACATATAAAAATAAAAATCCAGGGTAATTTATCATGACTAACGTATAGTAACAATATTTCAATATAATATATTAATATATTACATTAGAAATATTATCTATCTTAAAATTAGTAGGTATATAATAAATTGACTAACATCTCCATCGACATTTGGTGAATTTTCAGTCGGGTCATAATCATACAGTGCCACCATTTTTTTCACAGGACCCGAATACGGATCAATCCAACGATCATCTTTTCTACCCCTAGGATCTTGATTCTAGAAAAAGTGCAATAACATATTAAAAATACTAAAAATGTTAGTATAAATATACATTAAATGAATAATTAAACATACAAAAAAAAATTGTGGTATTATATTTTATACTATATGTTATTACTTCTTATTTATATAATATCTAATACAATCGTGGATTTAGCTTCATATAAATAAAATTACATACATTTACCTTTTGCATATCTGATAATTCCATGACCATATTATGAGGAACATAACCAAATCTTCCTCTACTTTCACCCCAATAGAAACCATCCGGGTCTTTATCTCCGTATATCTATAATAATCAAAGTATAATTATATGTTTAAAAGTAGTGTTGAACTTATTTAGATAAATTTATCTGGATAATAACTTATTAGTTATTATCTTTTATCTCATCTAGATAATTATTGTTTAAATCATCTGATGTTTATGTTAGATGAAAAAATACCGTATATAAAAACTTTTTAAATTTTATCTATAGATAAATATTCGTTTATGATTTTGAGTTGTTGTGAAATAATTATTAAAATATTAACTAACTATTCTAGAAAGAGCGTTTTATAAAATATTTATAAAAGTAATTTGAAGAAAAAAACACACTATAAATAAATATCTATATTTTATATACATAGACTTTATCGACTTCGCCCGAATACTGATATTATTTTAGTGCAGTATAAATTGCATAATATGGTATTAAGGAGTATTACGTAGTAGTGCTCATGGTTTTGGTTATTTGACAACATAACAATATGACATACAGTCACGCAGACCTGCAATTTTGGCCAACACGATACAATAACTGACAATTGTTATTCTGTATTCACAGTTTACTCAAACAGTACTATATCTAGTGTTTAATGTCAATGTTATTAAAATGCTAAGACCTCTGACGATCCAATTGATATTATTTTAGATTACAATTATTAATTATAATAGATTTTCCTATTTCCAAAACAACGCGCCAGTAGAAATCCATACACATAAATTAGTATTAAGATTTATAGTTCTATGTATGGTAGATTAATGATAATTATTACTTATGTTTAATTATTAATTAGTGTTCTCAAATATCCAGAAGGTACACTTATTTGCATTTATAGATACATATAAGTATGATACTATATTTTTGTAATTAAGGTTTACCGTCCAAACACCATGCATTTTAGGTATGAAATAGTAAATTTGATTCAATAAGTCAGCTCTTGGAGTATGATAATTTATTTTGCAAACAATCATCTTCACTTATATAAATCTAATAATATCCATTTTTTTTATTGACATGCAACAATTTGAATTTATCCATTATATTATCAAGATAATAACGTTTTATATTTATCTGTATCTAGATAACTTTTATGAAGTTAACTGCATCTTATCTAGTTAATTTTTTATAATCTGAGTTCAACACTGCTTAAAGGTAGTTCACTTAATTTGAACGATGTTAATAACATACTATATTTTTGAAATCCATATTATAAAATTTATAATCTGTATCCATAAACGGCTCACTTGACATAATATTATACCATGTAGGTGCGCATAGTCTAATCCTAGAATATTCGAGGCGGCGTCGTTCAAGGAAATGGGTCACTAAAAATAAGTATTTCTGAAACCCCGACCAGATATTTTTTTTTCTTTTGGAACAAACTACGGATCAAGTTTTAATCATAGTTTTGTACACCCAACTTTATCCCCAGAAAATTGAAAGATAAAATAGTATATATAATATGATTTTAAGTCGTCAGAAATCCACATTTTTCTAAAAAAAATACTTTTGACTATTTTAATTGTTATTTTTTTTAATATGTTTACTTTTTTACTGACAACATGTATTTTTATTTCCTTATTCCAAAGCAGAATATTTTTTAGAGTTGTTTGGTACACGTAAATCGAATTTTGAACAGATAATTTATTGTTTATGAGTTATAAGAAGGTATTCAAAGTGTAGATTATCAGAAGAGTAGTACAAGCAGGATTGTCATGTTTAAAACATAAAAAACACATTGATTTTGTTTTAGACATCAATAAAAAACGTGTGTTTAAAACAATATTTTTAGTAAATTTCAAATTAAAATAATCTATGGATTTTTTCTACTCTCCATGATACTTTTTTTTAATGATTTTTTTTTGTTGAAAATCAACAATTTCAACTATTTAAAAATTAAAAACGATGGCGTCCAAAAAAATTGGGCCAATTGTTTTAGACAAAACTCCAAAACTGAAAATAAGCATGATCCCCCCTCCATGTTTTGATTGCACCAACTTTCTCAGCGTCAAAACTACATTAGTATGAATAAAAGATAAGTTTTAAAAAAAGGTGTACCGTAAGGAAGACCTAATAATTTATAAAAACAATAATAACACAATGACAATATGATGGTCTATTATAATTTATAAGCTTTCATTAGGGGGACGGTGTACCCGAGTGGATAAGGCGTCGGTCGCGACGCGCACCGTCGCCGGTTCGAACCCGGCTACCGGTGGTTTTTCGCTCCGGGCAAGTCACGGTGTCTGGAGTGATAGACCACCATCCCCCGTCCGGGCATGGCAGAAACCTACGGTTGCCCAATCAGAATTCTGCCAAACACCCCACACGTGTAAAAACAACCTACCAAAATCAAACCTTACCACAACCACAACAAAAAAAACCTACAAAACAGCTAATGGCCACAGTTGCCGAAGCTTAAAAAAAAGATCAATAAAAAAAAAGCTTTCATTAAAAGACGAAAAACAAAAAAATATAAAAAAGTCGCTTAAAACAAAAAAAAACTTTTAAAACATGTAAAAAAAATCATCCTTTAAAAACATTTTAAACGTTTGTTTTGTATTTTTTTTTTAAACCCTGTACCCAACAAGGGTATCCCCGCAACATTTTGGTCCATTACTCCACTTATCTAAACTTGAAATACTTATAACTAATAAACTATTTGTTAAAAATTTGAACAGTTCATAATTATTCTGCTTAGAAATATGAAACTAAAAATGTATGTAGTCATTTAAAAGAGCACAAAAGTAAAAATATTATAAATTTTTTCAATCTTCATGGGTGGAAATATAACTCAAGTACCTACTCAACCGATTTGCTTAAGAGGTTATCACACTAAAACCAAAATACACCAACCGCTATATTCAATAGATATAGCTAGTTAATTATATAAAATTCCCTATCAAATGTATTACTTAGCATCATATATTTTAATACTGGCTTTAATATTTTTTTTTAATATATACATAATATTTTAGGGCGTATACTAGTAATTGTTACATAGGTACATAAATATATTTGAGAGTGCCTACATAATATGTTTTTATAATATAATAATGTAATTTAACAGCAAACCTTTATATGTTCTCCCTCTTTAAATGGTAATTCTTCATCACAAACATCTGGGTTAGGAGACATAGTAGTAGGATCATAATCATAAATAGCCACTACCCATCTAGGTCGCTTGTCTCTAGGTGTCTTCTGATAAACATTTTGCCTGGGATCTGAACTCCTCCCTCTGTAAGTTCTTTGGTCTCCACTACCACTAACGTGTTTTATTCTAGGTTCTATCTGTTTCTCGTTTTGATAGAACTGCTCTCTATAAATATAACAAATAATATAGTTTATATAGTATACCACAACCACTAGTTCTAAAAATACCTTTCATCATAATGATGGCGACCATGATGAGGAGGTTTAGACCTAGGAGTGGGCGCTGCAGGTCTATGTGGATGAGCTGAGGGAGCACGCCTTGCTCCTCGACCGTTTTCCATGAACTCTTCTTCACTATAGTTTCCCTCTCCAGCAAAATCTTTAGTAACTTCTGTCCAAATGTATGATTTGAAGTTTATCATTAATTTAATGCAATTTATTACATACCTATCGATGGTATGCTTATTTGCCCGGGGAATATTTCTTTATCACTTAAATTTTCAGTTTCCGTATCCACGATTACCTGGCCATAAGCATTCCTTTGCGGTCTTATATGATTTGGTACTGCCGATCCATACTTAATTCGTTTGTCTTCATCTTGCTAAAGTAAATTTAAATCTGGTTAGGTTAAGTTTACGTAGATTTACCTTAAGTTTTTTAAAGATAATTAATAATAGTAAGATAGATAAGGAAATACCTTTTTTTATTACTTTAAATAAACTAATAAATCATTTTTGTATTATTATTTTGTTAATTGGTACTTATATTGTTTACTTTATGATGATGATTGTGATGATGAGGTGATTTATTTTTTGCACCGGGTATCAAAACTGGATTACTATCAGAAGACTGGTTATCTCTTGACTTAGTACGTACAGTTACTTGTCTGGGGTTTAGACTGAGCAGTTGAGTGATATCGATTAAAGCATGGTCGCCTGAAAATCAAAATGTGAATGAATAAAATTGTATTATATTATAACATACTATAGTTCCTATAATGCTATTTATTTTATTTTTACTTGACCTAAGTGGCTAGGTAAACTAATATTTTGTATTTCAAGATGCAATGTATAATGTATATGAATATGAATTCTAACCAGTTGGGCTATCAATATCTGACACTTTTTTTCCATCTGCATATACAGCATAACCTGTTATATGACCACGGTTAGAGGGGTCACTGAGTGTGGTGGTCACCGGAAGCCATGTAACCAATAAAGTTCCATCTTGTGGTCCTGATTCTACTTGTACTTCTGAAGGTGGATCTGGAAGTCCTAAAAATAACATTGTAGATTAACATATAATAAAACATTGACTAAAATGTAATGTGAAATATAAAGAAAATTTAAAGAAAAAAATGCTATCGATAGAAACAGAATGACAAAAATATTTATTCTTAAGCATTATTAAAACTGTACCTCACATATTTTTTCAATTAATAATAAAGTACAAAATTATTCAGAGTTCTCTCATTTAGAATATATCTGAATAGGAAGGTATTTAAATTTTCAAAATACGTGATAACAACATTTTAAGTAATACAACACATGATAATTTTAATTTTTAAATCCAAAAGTTGGAAGAAGAATAAATTTTACTTTAATGAATGTATATAGCTATTTTTAACTATAAAAACAATTAGTTAAATATTATTTATTAGAGAAAATAATATCTGAATAATAGCATTTTTTCTTTACATATTCTAAATTTTTTTTCGTTATGTATAACAAATGTATTCTACAAAAATATAAAATGATGTATTATCTACCTTTGCAGCCTGTATGCAAACATGCAAGCACGATACAAAAAGAAAACAAGCAAAGAATTACAATTTGCATGTATCATTATTTAACAATGTTTATTAGAATAATATGATTTGAAATAAAATTTTGCAGTTGAATAAATTAACTTCACTCGGTAAAAACCGACTCGGTTAGCTTTAAACTTCGCAAAGCCAACACATGATTTTTCAATAAAAAAAGTAACAATGGGTAATATAGCAATAATTCTCATGTCCGATTATTATATGAAACATAAATTCAAAAATTTTTACCTTTAGGCAGCGTTTTAAAATTTATGTGCGTGGAAAATTTCTCCATAGAGGTAGAAGTCCTTTTTTGATCAAACGTTGGTGCACGTAACGTTTTAGCACTAACTGTTACTCTGTATAATGTATTGGGCACCAAACCTATAAAAAAAACCCATGAACCAATTTACTTAAAAAATTATTAATAATTAATACTTTGATATAATTAAAAAGTTATATTTTTTTAAACTTATATTAAGTTAAAGGAGATTGATATACAAAGTACAATTAACTGATCAGAGATAATTGAACATGTAATTTTTATTATTGGTTGTCTTCAAGATGTATTACTTTTTTTTACTGAACGAATTTTAGAAGTATTGCGTATCATCGTAACATAATATGGACTGCCAACATATTATATAAACTAATAATATGTTGGCAGTCCATATTATTAGTTTTATCTCCAACTCAGATTGTATATACAGTACTATAAGTCTACACCAGCTATAAATCTGTACTTGAGTATTTTTCCGAAATTAACGATGGACATAGCAATATCTCTACCAATATAAGTTTTCTAATCAGTTATTACCTGTTATATTTCTAAAAATAGTAGGTGTATCATTGAGTCATGCAATAATTTATACTCCTTAGTCCTAATTCTTGTTTAAATATTTTTTTTAACAGAATGTGCGTGGTTTTAAAACTAAGTTAATCGACCTTAAATGTACTATTCCCATGTTTTTACAATACGATATTATTATCCTCACTGAAACTTAGCTATCACTTATATCCTTAATCCTGAACTCATCTTCAATAGCTTTAAAGCCTTTAGATTTGATAGTCACCATTTAAATAGTCCTCATACAAGACAGTGGCATCCTAAATTCTGTCAAGCTCTCATTTAGCTCTGCCGAGTTTAATATTGATAAATAATGTGGAGCCGTCTTTCTTTCTAGATGTTATCTCTGTACTTAACTCATTGGTAAATACATATTCTAATGGTCCTGATGGTATATCCCTAAACTCTTTGTACATATAACTGTAATCACTCTACTACACGTATCATATTTATTTACTATTTAGGCGATCCTTAACTAAAGATGGATTTCCTCAATGTTTGTAAATATGCTCAATTACCACAATAACAAACTATAGGCCAAAATCCATCATACCAAATTTCTCTAAAATATAAGAATTCAAAAATCAAAAGACCTAGATATGAATATATATGATATGAATCATATTATAATTGAAGAACAGCGTGTGGTTTCAAATCAGTAATATCTATACTGTTACCAGCAGCGGTAAAATCATCTACTACAATGTTTGCTACGTTCTTTAAACAAACACGTTATCCAATGAATAAAAAAACAAAAAAAACGAACTGTCAATTTTGGAATTTAAGGTCACATCATGTTTTTCTTTGTTGTAAATTGTAATTGTGTTCACTTAGGTACATTACCGTGTAAGATAATTATTTACAACTGTTATTTTGTTTTTGTATTAACCTATAGTTGTATTCTTAAAAGTTGTAGTTTGGTGTATAAATAAATAATAATAAAATGTAATGTTTTATAACAATTTTGTATTTATTTTAATGTATATTGATTAAACTCAATTTATCTCAAACCCATTTTACATTATAAACCCCTTAAGTGCATTATTATAATTTCAAAATATGTTTTTTTTTAAATTTTACTATAGGTATTTTTAAAGTTGTAACTAAATTATGGAATGTAATAGTTCAGTGGCGTCACTTGAGGGATGGCGAGGTGGGAATTTGCGCCCGTATGATTTTAAGAACAGCCAAAATGTTTGTGAAAAAACATAACAATCATTAGTCATTACATAATATTGTGTAGATACTATAAAGTTATTATAAATATTGTAACTAATTAATACTATTTATAATATAAATAAAATGTACATGTCTTCAATGCAATATAAATTATAAAAATAAAACAATCACTACTAAATGTATTCATGATTTCTAAAAACCCTCTATAATAGAAGGTATTTAAAAATGTTTGATTTTGTAATAACGTTTTAGAGTAATTTAATTTTTTCGACGTCTCTAGAAAAATTTAAGAAGATGCCACCTAGACACTTGGCTGATGTAGCCAATATAAATAGGTACCATAATTATTTGGACCTTCCACGTCTTTTTTAATATATAATAAAACGAGGCTATTTTTGCCTCGGGCATAAAATAAAGTTATATAAGATGGGAATTGTATCGATATAACTTAAATATAAGCTTGTGAGCTGTTTTTCGTTCAGTCATGTGGGCTGGTCAAAACTTTTGCCCCCTACTAATAAACCTGAAATGACGCCACTGTAACAGTTTAATAAATTTTATAAAAAAATTTGCGTAGACTTATGACACAAATATAAATATTAAATACAAAAATAAAATGACTCGTAAACAACAGGACATTGTTATACAAAATATATAACTTGTAATTATTTACAGAGGGAATTCTCAGACACTCAATTAACTGAATCGTAATATGAAACTACTAACTAGGTTGACACTAAAAAATCACACCTATTGTTTTACTTGGTCTATTTGTAATGTGATTTGTATATTATACAACATGATGGTTTTATTTTTCTGGAAAAAATTTTTTACAACTTTCTTTATAAAATGTAAAAACCAATTAACGAGCACATGCCGTTATGTATATACCTACAACTACAATATTTCAACACGACCCTTAGAAATACGTTTGATTAAAATACAACACATATAGTACAAACTGGTAAATGGTATTCGGTCAACTATAAAAGCTATATGCATATTTAATGATGATGATGTCTATATAGTATACCTATTTATTAAAAACAATTCATTTTACCTGTTATTGTGTGTTTGTAAACACCTGGTTTGACAGTTCTGAGTTCAACATTATTAACGCAAACCACATGTTGAAAATTACTATTGCTTGGCAGCCACGATATAACAGCGGATGTGGATGTCACTTGGCTAGCCTTTACGTGTGATGGTCGTAATGGCAATTCTTTTTCCTTACCAATAACCATAGTACAAGCAGCATCTCTAGAAGTCCTTCTATTAGCTGTTACAGATCTTACACTGATTCTATGTGGCTGCAAACCATAAAACGTAATAATGTTAAAACACAATTAAATATTGCAATCAGAAATAAATAAAAAAAAGCCATTTATTTTTAGAAATATATTTAGTAAACAATTATAAATATTTTACTAAAAGAATGCCATTAAAAATTATTTTTTTTAGATGCTTAATATAATATAATATTTTGATCATATCATAATAAAGTTACTAGAAAGCTATGGTCATCTTCAATGTCATGAAATACAATCATTAAACATTTACTTACATAAATAATAATTCCAACACAAAACATCAAAGTCGTATTTCGACTCAAATCTCAAGTTATAGTAAGCACTGTTATGAGTATGTACATATAACTAATAATATATGTGTGTTATTTAATTTTAATTAATTTTAGTCGTTGTTAATACTGTTATATATGACGTATATACATATATTAGTGTGTAACAGTATAAACATTAAATAACATTTTGTTTATTGTTGGTTTACACAATTATATACCTTAGATTGTATGCACATTTATTTGGCCATGGAATAATATATGGGGAATTATTATGTAGATAATAGCCAATAGGTAGGTATGCATAATTAATGTGCATTATTTTTTAAAAAACCAAACTAAATTTTATTTTTACACAAAATAATATACACATAACTAAATATTATTATTACCTTGTTTGAGTCAACTCCTTCAACTAAAGCTCTGGTTCTTTCTGTAGCTTTAATAGTCGTTTTCAAATTCCCATCTACGTATACATGATATGACTCTGGCAAACAACCTTCTTCAGATGAAGGTGCATTCCAACCAATCAGCACGCTTTTATTCAACTGCCTTTCCAATGTCAGCTGCTTCGGTGCCGGTACTAGCAGCGAGAAGAACATGTCTAACAGTGACGATGTCCCGGAAAAACAATTCCCCCCCCAAAAAACAAGACGCTATTACTCTACGCTACCTCTACATGCACTAGTCTAGAATATTCAGCCGCCACCATGTAAAAGTATTTTTTTAATTTTAAGACCACTATTACTTTTCCTATTGGCTTTTATAATTATCATAAAAAAACATATCACTTGAAACTATTTGATAAAAATAAAATGGATATTAATGCTTTAATCTTAAAAAAATTCTATTTACGGAATTCTCAAATAAACGTTTTTCTAGATCCAGGTTAGATTAGGTAAGGTTAGGCAAGAATATATTAAAACATTACAATTACCTATTTAATAAGATATATCACCCAGAGTTCACACATAATCTAAAGATCTATAAAGCTCTAATTTTAACTAATATATCCTCTAGTATTCCTCGTCCAAAACTTAAAGAAAAATGTAAATTACAACATTTCTACAAACTTAAAAATATACTTTATAATTTATATTTCATACTTTCCTATTAGCAAGCAATTTACTCCTATGCCTATTGCTATACTTGGACAAAATTCTATCTGAATTGTGATGTTAATTGTTATTTAATATAATATAAGATTAAATAAGAAGCTGAACAACAGAATTCAATTATATAAGTTAATCATTTTCAAAATCTCACCATCGTCATCGGCGTTATCGTCTTCTTGTAATTCTTCTAACATATTATTATACTCTTGTTGAGCCAGTCTCTTCATTTGTTCGTCTGTTAAGATTTTCAAAAAATTTATTGACATTTAATTTTTGAGCAATTTGTATTATAAATAATATTTGTTTATGTTCACCTGGGAGCATGTATTCAATATTTTGAGGAACTGTAGTTGTCGCACTATCGTCACATTCTCTAAGTCTGACCACCATAGATTGATAGAAATCTTCAAGATCTCTACCATATAGCTGTTGTACATAATTTGAAGGCACTAATCCACGTCTTCCATCTAAAAGCTCACCATCAAAAAACCCATCCTAAATCAAAGAAGTATATCCAGTTATTATTGTTACATAAAATATAGACATTTTGTACAACACGATAAAAAATTATAATCTAACCTAACCCTCAAAACGTTAACAGTACAACTTTAAAATTATCAGACACATGTGAAATATATCCAACGAATGTGTTGGTAACACAACATTACTAGTAATGCTGAAAAATATGCATGTGTGAGCTACCCTCTAGAGAGGTAAACAAAGGTAAAACCTTCTCCGCGATAAACTACTTAGACTGTAAAACCCGAATATGCCGGGAAAAAATTAAAAAACATGCGGGGATTTATCTGAGAGACAAAAAGTTCCTAACAAATACCTAATATTTTTTAATAAGTAAATGATATTGTTATTTTTCGGTTGAATATTCAATTTTGACGAAATTTTGGCACTTGAATTGTCTATAAAAATATTGTGCATTTTGTTTTCATATTTTTATGCTGCTGTTATAAAAACTTTTGAGGAATCTTCTATTAAATTTTCAAACTTTTTAAAGCCTTAACATTTTTATTAGCATTATTAAGAAAAAAAAACCTTAAAATATTTGAAAATTTTAAATGCTTATAAATAGCTTAAAATAATTCTAAATATTTTGAAAATTTCACAGTGCATGGTAAATTATACTTTAAGTAATAGTAGAATGTTTCATGTTATTACAATTTACCTTTTTTTAATTACTATTTTCTACCATATCAAGAATGTTTGGGGAGAAATCGTTATTTTACGTGTCAATATCCAAAGTTGTCAACATTTGAAATTCAACCACTCATAAAAATGTATTTTGCTACACGTTGAACTTTTTTTTCTAATTCCAGTAAAATAAACTTTAATTTTTAAAGGTTTTTTTGTATATTGAAATTGTTGGAAAATTATTCTGCTTCAGAATATTGAATTAAAATTATTTGCTCATTAAAAATATTTAAAAATAATGTTACAATTAATATATGATAAATAATGATAGTAAATAGAAAAAAATAATGATTTGTCATAACTGAAAATTATACAAAAAAAAATATTTCTAAAAACGTTAGAAATATCATAATACAAACGACACACTAACCTCTGTTAGAATTTACAATAATTTAAAACATTATGTTAATAATACTGGAACGTACCTCGTCTTTACTACCCCATACTAAAATATAATCCCCTGCGGTAATTGGAAGTTCTTCTTCGAAATTTTCATTAGGTGAACAATAGAAAGGATCATATGTATACCTGCAATTAAATATTACATTATTATAGAAAATAAAAATATTTACCATATTTTTTTTATTTACCTCGCACAATAAACATAACATTGTCCTTTTCCTGGTATATCCAACATGTCTGGCATTCGCCTTTCACCAATACGTTTTGTTGAATCCATACTTAACCCTAATGCGTCGTTAATTATGTTATTTTGGTCTACAAAATAAATTCAATCCTTAGTGGTAAGTTTTATTATGCAAAAATTAAAAATAACCACTCACAATCAATATCTTGTTGAGCATTGATCATGCTGGGAATTGCCGGCATAATTCGTCCTTTGGGTTGAATTCTTGACTGCTGTCCTGCAGTAGCCAATAAGACAGTATCCAATGCCGGAGTCGTAGTAGTAAGCGGTCCTACGGTTGGCATCACTGATGTGCCAATGGTTAAGGGTTGATATGTCTGTGTAAGATGACCAGGGGCCACGCGATAAAGCTTCACATGGTAAAATATGAAATTACAATCTACTTAGTTAGGTACAAAATATTAAACATACCTCTGTATATGGATAATTCATATGCGATGGTACAGAAGCCAAGGCATAATTCGGATCTTGTATTGAACTCGAAGAAGGTGTAAGTACACCAGCAGTCGGCAAACCTAAAATATATCAAAATGTAGATTTAAACACAAATATAACATGCTATTTGTACCTTAGAGTATTTACAATAATTAGATTAAAATTACTAAAAAAAAATATTGAAATAGCAATTAAATTCGCTGATATAAATAGGAATAATTTGAATGGAATAATTATTAATTTTAAATTTGGCACTGGCCAAACTCATGCATATTATATATATATGCTATTTAGTTAATAAATGTAATGCATTATCGGCTAATTTGGTCAAAATCAATTTGCAAAATATGGAAAAATAATTCTAGCAAAAATTTTAGCAGGAATATATAAGCACATGAACCACATTAATTTTCTTAATAATGTGTTTTGATGCATACCTATGTGCTTACAAAATATAATTATAATGCACGTAATACTAATACACCGTAAATACTTAGGTTCTAACTAGTAATATTGTGCTATAATGCTAAGATATGATTATATCATTTTAGTCTAGATAATTATATTAAAATAAAGTATATTTAATAGTAAATATATATATATATATAATATACATATAAAAGCGTCAGTGCTAGTTAAAAAACTAAACATCCTATTGAATATTTTGTCAAATTACCTATTAGTAAGTTATGCTTATTTGACTATTTTCTTATTGATAAATAATTAATTTTAAAATTAATATAATATTTATAAAATTAATAATCTAACGAACTACTCTTTGAACTATAAGTAAGGCATTTTTTTTTATTTTCTATCCATGACTTACTGCGTTTTTTCAAGCACGACCGAAGCGGTGCTGTGTTTGAATCCGTTTTATCACTTTTTATTTTGACTTTATGCAGTGGTGCTGTTTGCCCAGGACCCCCGGCAACTGTTTTTTTTTATTTTTTATTTTTTATATATATAATTATATATACGCATTATTCAAGGTGTTCAGTATATATAGTTAAATATAAAATTGAATTATTCATGAATAAACATATTACGTAATTTTAGTTTAAAAAGTTGACATATATATTAAACATCCTGGATTTATATTTACATTTTATGCAGTTCATGAACCTTGGTATTATTCTTACCTATTGTAGATCTTGTTTTGTCTAGTTCTGCTAATACTCTATTATCTTGGTCTATTTTCGCCATTATGCGATCGATTTCTGATGGCAAAGTAGAAACTCTACCCGCAATACTTGATCTATTGATATTAATTGTATCCAATACATCTCCTGCAATGGGAGTTATATTAATTATTAATATTGACTTTTCCAAATTATAGCATAACTTATTTCATGTAGGTATTAAATGTGATTAAATAACAATAATGTTTACCTGCAGATTGTAATCTGTGTTGTCTCAAATGATCAGTGGAATACATGTGCTCTAATGATGCAGGTAGAGAAGAATGATTAATAGAATTCGATCCTGTGAAATAGTAATACAAAAGATATACATAAACGTTTAATGGGCTAATTCATTAAGATAGTTGTTGTTTTGAATTTTTAATATTACGTGTCTATTATGGGTATATTATAATACATACATCATAATTGTATTATAAATAATTTACTATTGTTTTATCAAGTATAAATCCAAATTACTTATTTCTACACTAGATGTAGTAGATTCTGAAGGTGAGTTCAAAGCCAAATCTATAGACTTGTATGAAGTTCTTAGTGTAGACTTTTTGTGATGTTCTAATTCCAACTGCAATTCCTCCTGTTTTACATTCTCTAATTCCATCTTCTTTTCCAACTCTCGAATCTTAGACTAAATTGAAATACAGTTGTCCAATATAAATTATGCATTATTTATTAAAATTATTATATTTTACTTGTAATGATTCAATGTGTTCACACAGTCTAGTTTTCTCTGCATAGTTGATATTAGATGGCCTTGTCTGTAATTCACGCTGTTTATCTTGAAGCTGGACAACGCATTCTTTATAATCTTTTTCCAACGCTCTCTTTTTATCAGTCGCATCTTGCATAAGCTAAGTACCGTACAATGTAATACATAAAGATAAGAGAATAATATTTATTTTTTGTTCTTATTAAAATACTGAAAAAAATTAATACTTGCCTTAAGAATTTCATCTATTTCTTGATCGGCATCTGCCCGGGCTGATACTGAGTTCAGCCCGGTGCCTTTTTTCACCTAAGCAAAAAAATATAAATATCATATACATTATAATTTAAAAATCTGTATTAAAAATGAAAATAACTTCTGTTTTAATATAAATTAAAATAGAATAATTTTAATATTCTCACATGTTGGAGTTGCAATACTTGTTTGTGTAAATCTGTATTTTGGATGGTTAGCTCGGTATTTTTTTCTAACACTCTGACTAGTTGATCCTCCTGTAACACAAAAAAATACAAATTTCAGAAAAAACCCCAAATTTTACTTTTACTAATACATACAATACACAAAATACCATATTATCTAATGGTGGCTAAATCACCCTGCATGAACCAAGAAATGTTTGTTCTACTTTTTCTATTTACTATTTATTTTAACGAACCATATTTACAATCCATTGTCGGTCAAAACGCTTACTGTTAAAATCCCGAACTTCGATTAGCCAACAAGTGGTTTAAAATCAATAGCATACATTTTATTTCAGTTGTAAAATGCTGGTAGGGTAAGTGGGGAAATATTAATAATTTCCTAGTTAAAAGTTGTTCTTATAAAATATTATATATTATACATTACTTATGTAATACAATAAAGAATAAAGTATTATATTGAAATTTGAAATCATATTGAAGCTGTCCAGTAATCAAAATCTTAATATATCTACACGATAAATTTTTTTTAAAGAGTCTTTTATCTCGTAAAAACATACAAATTCCATTGTATTTAGTGATATTTAGATTTTTAAAGTAATATCTATATCCCATATCTATTATAAGAAATTTCTCAAAAGTTCTGGAAAAAATTGTTAAAGCTACTTGGTATTAGGTACCTACTTGGAGAAAAATAAATTATTGTCTAATAACCAATTTGGTTTTAGGCCAAATCTGGGTACTGAAGACGCTTTATATAGTACAACAAAATATATTAACGAGGCCCTTGATGATGGAAAAAAACCATTAGCAATTTTTTTGGATCTTGCAAAGGCTTTTGACACAGTGAACCACATTTAGCTTAGATAGTATATTTAACTTTGATATTGACAGAAAAATCATAACTTATGCAGATGATACCTGTTTAATTTTTGCTGACGATACCTGGGAAAATGTAAAAGAAAGGCAATTATTGAGACAAAAAAAGTTATCGAACATCTTAATTATAAGAAATTGACGGTAAATTATAAAAAAAATATGTACATGTGTTTCGAGATTTATAATTCAAATAAGCTTTTAGATGCATTTACATCTCTTAATTTGTGTGAAAACAATATCACATGTAAAAAAACGCAATGTCCAATAATTTCGAGAGTTTCAAGTGTCAGATATTTAGGTTTAATTTTCGATAAAAACTTACGCTGGAATTTACATGTCAATAATCTAGTTTTAAAACTCCGAAGTTTAACCTCTAGTTTCTATAATTTACGTAATGTAATCCCTATAAATACCATGCGTATAGTGTATTCGTCCATCTATCAAGTAATTTTTCAATATGGTTTATTAGTATGGGGAGGCCTGAATGATAATGTTTTATACCCTTTAAAAATCATCAAAAACAAATTATACGGATATGTCTGAGAAAGGGTACATTAGAAAACTCCTCAAAGGAAAATTTTAAGACATTCAATGTGCTACCAGTCAAATTACTATATAAGAAAATAGCTATATTGTGGCTTATAAAAAATTTAAATTACTGGGTAAACTTTAATGATAAAAAAAGAAAACATTTAGCCTATAATGCCAAAATTATCTATTTTAAAAAATCGTTCGGTAAAAAATTTGTGGACTATCTTGCACCGACCTATTATAATTCTATGCCTTATTATCTTTAAAATCAAATAAATATGTAAATAAGAGTTCTAATATCAAAAAACCTATTCTTGAATGGTTATTTGCATCAAATATTTAACTTTTAACTTTTAATTTTTAGTATTTAATAGTGTATAATATTTTTTTTATCTATAAACCTATATAATAACAACAACCTTTAGTATTTTTTCCTAATTTAATTAATTTGGTTGTTTTCTGTATGTATTCAAGAAAGTCTGTTATTATTATTTTTGTTTGTTTTTTTTTTCTTAAAAAGTATAAAATTATGAAATATTAAATCAAACTTATCTATATTTCAACTCTCTGCCTTCAACACAAGCGTCAGCTTAAAGAAGGTAGATAAATTATGTCTTTTTGTTTTTTGTAAAATTTTGAATGATAAATATGTATAATTAAAATAATAAAAATTAAAAAAAATAGTTAAATAATGGCTATTGAAACCAATTTACTCGCTGCGTAAAAAAAAGTCAATAAAAAATCTATTTACACGTTAGATATAAATAATACAACTGTAAATTATCCAAGCAATGAATTGTTTGTGAGGAGATGCACCATACATGTTAAATCAGATGAATAAGAAGACAAGTTATACCTTTTAGGATAGATGACGCGTATACACACAAAGGACTCTTAAACCAACCCCGTTCTCATTATTATTATGTACGTTCTAGATTTTTCATATTTAATTAGACACTAGGAAGAACCTCTTTTGTTTCATTGTTTTTCTCTTTTTTATCACACGAATTGAACAATATATGAGCGGGTCAAGATGTGGTTCCAGACAATGAAAAAACTAAACACATTGAATATAAATCAATAACAAATTATAACAAATTACACAATATATGCTTTATTATATAACTCACACTCAATTATTCTTATATCGTGCGGTCTTTATTATACAAAAAAGTTCGAAAAATAGTTTCATCATATAATCAACCTGGCAACCATTGTTAAAGTTATTTTGTAAATTTTAAGATGGATAAAAAAAGTTTTAGACGCCTTAACAAAAAAAAAATTAAAAGAGTGGCGAACGAAGCAAGCAAAAGAGAGTCCCCTAGTATACTAGAACATACTAAAATAATAGCTAAAATATACTAATATAACAATATTGCCTTTTCTAAAATACGTTTTAAACTCAATAGCTGAACCAATATAAATACACTTTTCATAAAATTAAAAATTAAATAAGTTGCTTATTATTAAAATTTTTTTTTGACACCTTAAAAAGTAAATATATATTTAAAAAATTCAGAAAACCCATTTTTACTGCATAATATATTTTAAGTATGACTACTTCTATATTGAGTTTGTTACTGTAATGGATGTGTGAAATATTTAAGTTCGATGATAATTATTATTTATTTGTATACTGCATAAATATTCCCGTTTTCCCGATTGTTTTTTAGTTTTACTAATCATTAACAAATGTACCCGGAATTTTCTATTTTTGACTTCTCTAAGTAACAACCATAAAAATATTATTTTATTGTAATAAAAATATATATATATAAATATAGAATATAACAATAGAAAAAAATTATGATCAAACTTTTCAGCTAACAGAATAATGTTTATCGTGTGTTTTAGGTGTACGCTTGCGCATCATTAGATGCACTTGAAGAACCCGGGTTAATGTGAAACAAGCCATATTTATATATTATATACATATCTTTATGATATACCTGATAGTTGTAGGGGTTGTCAGGTTGCCCTTACGGCATTATATGAGATTGACGGTGACCGAAAGGACCATTTAGTACAAAAATACTACGGACTCAGTAATCAGTGGTATAATTCATCAATCTGATTATTAAATTTGAAAGTCATACTAATTACTAATGTCTAATTCCACCAAATAATGATATTTTCTTTTAAAACAACGTTTCTGTCCAATATTATATTTTGTTTTATTTTACCTGTTACCTATATGTTTGTCGTATTGATGAATACATAACTATATGAAGACTGGAATAGGTACCATTAGTAACCTATCAGTCTATCACTAAGTACTACTATCCATTACTAAACTATTATAAAATTATACTAACTTTAAGAAAATCGCTATAATTAAGTATCAACTCCATACTGAAATGTATAAATATAACATAACGACTTTGAAGACAATCTAATAATATCATATATCTATGTTATTGGTTTTCTGTTAGTTCAACAAAATTAAAATATTTACACAATAAATCCCATAACCTGTGTTTTTAGCCTTCTTCACAAATGCATACTCTAATACACCTTAAAACTATTTTTTTGATAACAAATTAAAAATCTCGCTTATAGTGGATACAATAATTGAAATATTATCCTGTGAAATCTGCACTATAAAGCAACTCACCAATGTTAGTTTTAACAACTTTCTTTGTACCGAGAATCAAAATCGCATGGCATAAATGATTCGTGATAGTCATACACTTATACTTGTTACCTGGGCTTTAGATTGCTTTCCGAGACTTTTCACAAGGCAAAATAAATAAGGTCAATGAATTATTCAATACATGGATACAGACCATGATTAATTAATTTTTTAAAGGGCTATAAAGATCAACGCCAGATGTGGCGCTATGAGTAAATATGGCATGTTATTATGGATTGAGAAAATCATGAAAAACAAAGAAACGCATATCGCTAGGAGCTGGCTCATCTTAGGAGTATAAACAACCATCTGCGTATCGGATTCATACCAATTAGAAGAGCAATCGCACTGTTGACAAAACTTGCATTTTAATAACGGTTGGAGTTAGAGGTAAAACTTTTCTAAACTATTTCCTAACCATTAGAAAAATGATTTCAAATCAACCGAAAAGGAAATTATTAGTGTTTTTTTTTATTTTAAAATAAGCAAGTAGTTTTAATGTTCAAAACAAATTTAAAGAACTACCGTAAAAGTAAATTTGAGGTCCATACGGTGGTAGACGGTAACGATAAAATATTTTTGATCATAATATTGTTTTATATGATGCAAGTCTGAACTCTGAAGTCACACTGGTACAATATTACCTAATCCATACCGACCGGTGGGACTTGCCTCATATAAAAACCATGAACACAAATCGGCACCATAAACCGTCACTTAAAAATCATACCTACAAAAATATTATTGAGTAATAAGTATGTACTACAATGTATGAGTTTTAATATTAATAAATTTTAATATTAAAATATAATATATAATTTCAAAATAAATCGTGTTTAAAGACTAACGTATTAATTTACAGCTCAAATTATTTAGTTATTTAGTTATTAATTTACATTTATTTGATTTTATTATTGTTTAAATATTACAGGTACCTACGACTAGTCGGTATTTTTATTTCTTCCACAACATTAAAGTGGCAATACTAACAGTTTTTAGTAGAATATATTTTACTTTGCATTCACATGACCGGAGAAAGGTTGCTTTGTATTAAAACGTTACAAGAGTTTGCTCTTTAAATGTAAATGTATGGCTCTTCAATCTTTCTCCACATTTTTTTTTTTTTTTTTTGAACTTAAATAAACCATTAAAAAAAAGGTTCTATAAACATACGTTACCAACTTTAAATGTCTGAACAGCTCTTCAATAAAAAACTTTAGTTGAAATTAATCACTATAATAACTAAAGGTCACGTATAAAACTAATCTAATTGAGCAATTTATAAAATACTCTAAATTATCAAAGTGTTATCACTTATCAGTCTAGTATTTGTATGGCAGCAAAACGGTGACAAATATATTGTGCCTCTAATATATTTCAACAAATATCAACAATTAGGTAGGTCGTAGGTACCTAATATTAATAAAACTTACCAGTGCGAATGCCGTTGAGCCGTCGTTGTCAAATAAGTCACTGTTTAAACGGGAAGTACTATGTTCACAATTTTGTACGCACTGATAATAATCGGCATCATCCTAAAAAAAAATAAAATAATAATACGCTTAAGCTTAATCGTTATTAATTGGTCACTAGTGCACTGAGTAGTGTTTAATATTTTTTGCGGACACTGTATATAAAAATTACATTGTGGCGGAGTTAAGAAAAACTGAGCAAAAAATATCTATTGTATATGTAGGTCAAACTGAAAAATATTATTTTTAAGCGCCACGCCATAAAGCGCATTCAGAAATATTATTTCGTTGACCTTTTCATTCAAATTAATTATCAAAAAAAAATAGTAATTTATAGATAATTTTCAAACGTGAGGTTCTATGGAAATTATGTAATCAAGTACATCTATAAAAAGGTATATAGTCCCAAACGATAATTGTATTTTCAAGATAATATATTATTGATTTGCAGGCTGCAAGATGTATAATATGTTCGTAGCACACGCATACAATAGAATGTTCATATCTAATCCGTATGTTGTTGAACCAATTAATATTTATATGAGTGCACACTGCGTTTCATTGTGTGTATAGAAAATGGTAATGTAAATATTCGGAGGAAATTTTACTAAATGCTAGTATAAATATTTTGGTGACATTTTAAAGTTTCTACGGTTATTCGTTTTAGGTACAGCAAAATGCGATAATTGATTATGTTAAAAATTGGTTTTAGTTATGTCCGTTTTTCTTAAATTTATATTCTGATCGAAGCGATAAAGTATTACATAAGTATTTACATAAGTTATACAATGATCTATGTTTTTTATATTTTTGGGTTCGTCATATCCTTTTGGACCCTTTTTCATTGGAACTCTCAAGTTAATAACTGTGAAGACTTGAAAATGTCACAGTATATTTATTATATTTATTATGTTTTATACCTATTAAAGTTTACTGTACATGAAATATTTTTGATTTAATTTTTTTTCGTTTTATGCAGGCATCATTACATATTTGTTTTTGGGAAAAAAAGTTTGTAAATTAAGTAGAAGGTTCCTTATAAGTGTTTACTACAACAACATTAAAACATCTACCCAAAATACATACGCACACTTTGTTTTAATATTTTAATTTTAAATTCTGACAAATTTGAATATTTAAACGAAAGACAAAGATTTTAGTTTTTTTTGGTGTAGGTAGTCATCGCAGTGACTTGAAACATTTTGGCATCACGTATATCATTATTTTATAAACACAGGAAATTGTTTAAAATATTATGACTAGTATTAAGCTACTTAGGTAGGTAGGTATACTACGAAATTATTTTCATCATTCGTATAGATCTACTAACAGTATTTATTTATTTTATTACCATTGGCAACATGGGTCATTGGGTGTGTGTGTGGTGGGGGAGGGGGGGGGGGGGTTGCAGAGGAACGTGTGTTATTATGAGGGCCAAGAATTTGTCGGCAAGAACACGGGTGGTCATCCATTCGGGAGCCAGCGACGCCGGACGATGATTGACCGCAGCACACATTAGTGACTACGGCCAACCACCACGACTCACTAGACCCCATTTATACAGTATTATACATTCTATAGTTATTGATATTTAATATTAAAAATACATTAAATAGAGAGGTCATAATACGATCTACTAAAAAAATATATTCAAATTTACTGACGCTACGGTTTGCCAAAACAACGTTAGTTACAATACTAGAGTTGTCAGAGAACAATTTTCAAATAAAACGTTTAGCATAAGTACAGTGGGTTCACCTCGTTTTTCCCGTGCATTTCTAAAGTTTAACCGATTTTGATTTTTGCCTTCAACTCGTAAGTTATACTTTATAGCTGCGATCTTGTCGTATGTGCTCTACTGCATCTTGGCTGTTACGGAAACATGTAGAATGTGCTCTACCACAGCGATGCAGTTGACAGATTTTTATAATCTCAGATAATATTATCAATAATTCTGTCTATATATGCTGTACTTTATCTATCATAATTCATAATCTGTTTAGAAAATTGAATTCGTATTATTTATATTGATCATATTTTAGTGCGTTTGTGAATTTGGGATTTTATTTAAAAGTGGTGTAGATACTTAATAAAAACATAAACACGTCTAGTGCATTTTTATAGAGCATGATGCAAGTTTTTTTAAAACCAAAAACATATTTACTGATGATTTCTCTTTGTAAAAATTTGAATTCGCCGACAAAATTTTATTTTTATCTATAACAATATTATATGTATATATAGGTACTATGTATACTGTACGACTATTGTTAAAATTTAATATTAATGTTTTTATTATTGATGTGATATATACTTCGGTGAATCGTGTTAAAGAGAGTGGCGTATACAGATATTTTCAGTGGGAGGGTTTAATATAATAATATATAAAAATAATATGTATATTTATGTATATAATAAAATAACTGTTTTATTTTATTAATTTTATATATCTATACATCAAGTAAAAAAACACCAAGGGGTTGAAGACCCAAAACCACATTACTTAAGTTTTTAAGTACATAAAAAGTACTCTATACATTTACAAAAAGAACCACATAACGATTGGATAACTAGTTCTAATTTTCAACCCGAGACAACATTTAAAATAGGTACCCATTTAAACATGAGAATAATAAACAAATATAAGGATATTTTCAGAGGGAGGCTTTATTTCCCGCGATAATCAAAGTAATTATAATGCCTAATAAGTACTTATCTGTTCTATCAACCGTTTAACCAATGGCAACCAGAAATATATAAAAAAAAGTTCAATTTGTGTATTTGTAAAACATACGCTTGACCACCCTAAGGGGTTGAATTTCAAGACAAAAAAAGTCTTTAGACGAACACACATCCCGATTCCTCAAGTCTCAACGAGTATATTAATATATTTTTTATTGAAATCGGTCATTAGTTTCAGAGATTAGCTGTTGCTAACAGCAAAACTTAATTTCAAATTTATGTAGTATTACAATTAATATCCTTTATATCATAACATTTTATAAAACATGCATGGTGGTATGGATAACCATTTTTTATATTGTATATTGTTTTCGAAGATATAATTTTAAATTATACTTGAAACATAATATGTTGGAGAAAATACGAAAACCTTAGATATTTTTAGGTTCCAACATTTTAGATTAATTTTTAGATTGTGAGCTAAGTAATGAATACGTGTTTGTTTTACAATGTGTGTTTTTAATTGTGCGTGTGAAAACACTTTTAATAGCAAAAAAAAAATGCTTCAATCTTCAATATTTATGGTGTTTTATAGTAGCAAATTGGATAAAGTTTGAACTTTGTATGGTCAAAAGTAAACATTTCACAATATTTTTTAAAATAAATATGGAAAAAGAAAAAAAAAATTACAACAATACTGTAATTTTTACGAAATGCCGATTATCAACGATTTGATTTTGTTTTTGTTATAGGTAATTCAAAAAGAAATAATTGCAATTTTCAACCAAACATTTATGTTAAAAATTCTTAAGAGGACATCATACCTGCATAATAGGTATATTATGTTGTCTCCATTCTATATTTACCATAATATATACCAAAATGTAAGTCCAGGAATTTCAATTTTGTATTGTTAGCTTAAATATTATTGCAGTGAATTAATTGACCTTTTATCAAACTTAAATATAAAAACATTAACTGTGTTCTCTCGTTCGTTTTATACAATAATTTAGTTTTTAAGTGAGTTATGAGTATGTAAAATATTAATATTTGGAAATCCTCATAGTTCTTACATTTAAGTTTAATAGTAGGTCAATTCACTCTAATACCTATTTAAGCTAACAAACAAAATTCTGGCTATTCAATGATGAAGTGCATTAGAAACCTTCTATATAGCAGAATTATTAGAAGGGGTATTCGGTATAGTTGTATTAAACATATTTTGCAAATAACATAATAATATGTAGATGTTGAGTAAAAGCATAAAAACATTAAAAACACGAATGACATTACATACGCTTCCGAAAATTAATGATAGGTAATTCATAAAAGTTTAAACTACATAATAAATCTTTATATGGTGAATTAAACATTCTAAATTATAATTACTATAAAAGTATAAAGTCAAATAACCTGAGAACATCTTTATTTAAAAATATTTTATAATTATTTATTATTTTAAGAAATAATGTTCAAAATTTGAATAAGTTCCTTCTTACTTCTTTGATATTAAATATTTTAAGATTTAAGTAACGTAATACAATTAAAAAGTATATTTTAACTTTTTAGCAACTTAAGGCACCAATCTCATTTACTAATAAATCAATCTTAAGGTTATAAAATAATTAAAAACCCAATTAATACTCAATTATTCGTTAGTGTAGGTAATTATCTGAATTTACATAGGTTAGGTTATTATCAACAATACTTAAATTAAGTTATTTATTTGTTAGATGATCCTGCATTTATTAACTACCTAATTAAAAGTTTTTATATCCCTTATTTTCAATCATATTAAAATTATAGCATATCACATAATATATTGTAAAAAAATATTAATTCTATAAATAGATATTCATGTTGTAATATAAAATATTCCGTGTATTATGTATTTAGATAAGTAATAGGTGCATCTCAAAAAATTTAAATTTCATACTTCCTAATTAAATACTTATAGTATATATTTTAATATACTAAGTAATTCGGTAAAAACTTATTTACGATTTACGATATTTTTTTAACAAATCTAAGATACAATTTATTGTAATTCTGGTATAATACATTGTATTGACATTTGACCTTATTTTCTTCGCCCTTATGTTAATGGACAGTCTATGGTTCTATTAACTTATGATTTTTAAATGCCGACCTATATCTTTACTTTCATAATCTAAATCAGTATAAACATGGGTAAACATTTAAAAATCAAATCCTGCTATGATTATTATTTATTTATTTATCGAAACTATGCTAAGCCTGGTTAGTCAATGTGAATTGTGTGTTTAATGTGTATAATATATATAAAAAGTAAAGACATTTTCCATTTCAAACCATTCGTATACTTTGTTTAATAGCTCATAACATAAAAAAAAATAGCAAAATCGTAACAACTGCGGACAAAGTAAAGATATAATAAAACAAATGACACTTGTATTTTTAATAAATCGCAGACTAATTATTAGAAAACAGGTCATAGTTAAAATATATAGGTACCTACGTTACAAAATTCCATAAGTTAAAATGCCAATCACTCATATTTTTTACACAAGAGTACAAGACTTTACTATATAAATGTGTAAAAAAAATTATTTATTTGCATCAACTCCATCTGATGATCTCATTGCACATGAATCCGTGAATCTCACAACACATAGTTGAGAAGTACAACGTGTATCGTTGGAGCAGAAAGTGTCGGGAGACACAATTATAAAAAAAAATTGGGGGAGGGGGGACAAACCGCCACGTTTTACCGTGTAATAAACGCTACAGTTGTATATGCTTATATGTTATAGCTACTGTACACACACACACACACACACACACACATATATATAACGTTTTCTACCAAGCTGGCATAGTTTTATGGTGTAGTAATGAGGAGCAAGTGGCAGCAATCAATAGTGTGCCATGGCACACTATCGCGACGTACACGCGGACCTCTACACGAGTATTTGCTTCTACTGTATACGCGGTGGCCTACAATGAAACCGCATGAAAAACTATATTAATATGCGCTTATTGTTGCGTAGGATTGAAATTAAAGAGCAAAGTAAAATCGTATGTAGATGATTATTATTATTAACAACATACTGATTATTTAAGGCGACGATTATTGTCAGGGCAGTGCTATCACCCAGTTGTAGGGCGGCGGCGGCGGCGGCGTCGGCGACGGCAGTATAGTTTGTCGAACGATTATTGCACCGCACGTTTATAATGGAAAAACTTTGATTTTGATTATGTAAAAAAAAAAAAAAAAACCGTAGTGTTGATCGGGAGACTGGCTTTAAAAATATTGTACACTAGTGGTAAAAATAAATTTTAAAAAATATTAATTACGACTACAGAACTGGGCTTGTTGCTACTCGGCGAGCTTTACGACACTGGGCACGGAGAGACTTTTCGGGGAAACACCCCGCTGTCATTGGTCCGCATAGTTCGGTTGCGCGCGGTAAGGTCGCATATACGTATGATAATGTGGCGGCGCTCGCTGTGAAAATCGTGTAGATGGTTTTTCGCAGCGCGCGCTATTCCTGTGCAAGGGCGGGGGCGAAATCGATTTCCACGTTCCGCCCCCCCCCCCCGCCACCGTTCTCGCCGCCGTCGTCACTGGCGTCACCGCTTTTACACCGAGTCGTCAAAAGCGACACGCACAGATAGCGCTGTCACCGACAGACGGACTGACCACATTGAAGGGGAGATTATAGGTAGGTATACCGAATACGAGGCTCAGGAGTGCCCTGCACGTTTTCAAATTGTAAAAACATGGTCGAAAAAACATAATAAAAACAAATAAAAATGTGCAACAGAGATAAATGTACGATTTAAATTGCCGTGCTTATAAGCAAAGTCTCGTTGTAAAACATTTTAAAGCTTCTTTTTTTTTTTTTTTACCGATAAACGACAATTTTATAAGTGATGTTTCATGTGATAATATATTATGTACTTTTTTTTTTAATGGAAACATTTCAAATGTAAATAAATTAAAAAGAGTCAAAATATATCTTAAAATATAATACGTATGTTTTCTTTAGTTGCCTATTTCAGAGATTTAATGTTTCTAATAATTAGTTTTCAAAATAAAATAAACTTTTATTTTTTTAACAAAAGTGTCATATTTGAGCTCACGATATATTTCTTGTGCACTTACTATTAGGTATAATTTTTACTTTCTAACAATTCAGACGTAAACATATTAATTAAAAAGAAATATTTTATAAATTATATTCAAAACAATCAATGTTTGAAAAAATAATTTAAATCACTATCACGTTATGCTATATTAGGTCAGTAGGTACTTATAAGTAATTAATGAAAATAGGAACAGCAGAAAAATTGGACGCCGAGAAAATCAGTAATATAGTTCTGCAAGTATATGTTACCTATGTGACTTAGTTTATTAGAATAAAAAATATCAAGTCCTTATAATCTTGTTTATGTATATTAAACTATCCATTCATAGAATATATTACATTCTAATTTCAGTTAAATCCAAATGTTTAAAAATACGTGATTTTATTCGTCGTATTAAGAGGATGTCAGAGCACTATTTGTTTTCTCCCTCTGGCCCACGCGCAACATAGACAAAACGCATTTACACAGGATAATTTTTTCTATGATTTTAATTAATCTTAGTTTATAAACACTCATTACAAAAAAGATAAAGAATAATATTTTTGAGGGATTGACATATCGATGACGATTTGTCTAAATATGGTATCAAAACAATTTAAACATCATTTAAATTTACAACATTATTTTGTTTATTTTGAAAGTCAAATAACAATAAAATATAAAATCAATATGTCATTCCCTCATAAATATTATTATCTATCTTTTTTGTAATGAGTGACTTTACTATATGATTACTAAAAAACATAGAAAAAATGATACTGCGTAAACGCGTTTTGTCTATGTTGCGCGTGGGCCAGAGAGAGAAAACAAATAGTGCGCTGACATCCTCTTAAGTATTTATATGTTCATTGTTGAATGTTTAAAATATATTTAATTAATGATATAATACTAAATTATAATAAAAAATAAATAAAAAAAACTTGCAAGACAACAATAAATATACCTATAGATAAAATTGTACAAGTCATTGCCAAATACTTTTTACGTAGGTGTGTACCATGGGATAATAAATATGTGGGTAGAGCAGATAAAATTAAAATTAGGTACGATGTAATAATTAAATTAACAAACGCTAAAAGTTAAAAGTCGAGTGTTTTTTTCATATAAGTACACATCATTCATACAATAACGTGTTAGTCGTTGATATGTATTTATCAAGCAAATAATCTACCAAAAGTTGTCTTTTAAAACTGAATTATATTCCCTTCAACATATTAATATAATTTGATAAGAGAGGATAAAATAGTATATTTATTAGTGTAAGTACAATGTCTTAATATATTCAATACTGCTGTACGAATTTACTACCGACAATTTGTATGTACAAATAGGTATCTACGTAAAATATGTACCGCACGTCCACACTACATAAATAATTTTGGGAACATAATAAATTATTTAAATAATATCCAGTATAGTATTATAGAGCTAATTATGTTATTAAAAAAAAATCTTCTTTTAGTGTCCCGATTATTATATAATATTATTATCGTTATGACGTTATTAGCATATAAGTCAATGCAGACGTACCTACACAACAATGTATCGCAATATATTAGTCAATTAATTTTTTTAATATATGTTTCAGTACAAAAATAACTATTTCTTTAGTATTTTATTAATTTTTCAATCCTTTTCAAAATAACAAAATAACAGCAGTATTGGCTTGTAAAGTTTTAACAACACAATTATTAGCATATATAGTCATGTGTTTGACGAATTTGATAAAATGTAAACTTCAAATGTGTCTAATAACTATATTTAACTAATAACTATATACGATATAATATAATATATAATATCGTACTTTCAATATATTTTTAATCTCTGTAACAATGTATGAGTAACTTTGTACCTACTACACTTTTAAGATTTTTACTCACGAGACACAAACAAAACCTTACTATATAATATCAAACATAAACTTAAGAAATCTATAAAAAATTCAAGTGTCTTTAAATGACAGGTCAAAAAGATCCAAAATATTTGGTAAAAATGTTAAGTTTCCAGGTTTATTCATTTTTGAATAACAAAAAAAAACAATTTGATTATAAACTGGTGCTGCGTAAATACTTCCGTTTTTTGCTTACTTTTTTTTGTTTTTCCCGATTATTTTATGAAGTTCTTACATGGAATTTATTCAACGACCTAAAGTAAGTACCTACCATACTTAACCTAATCTAATTTGTGAAAATTTTCTACCAGAAACCATCATACAAGTATAGGATTGTCATATTTAAATTCTAGAATCATACAGCATTACAATTTATAGTTCTGCTTGTATAAAAGTGACGTCTGTAAAAAAAATCATTATATATCCAATACATTCATCGCTCTAGTCTGAAAAATTCAAAACTTAGTCGCTACAAATATCTGAGGTCTCAGAATTTGTTCCAACATACAATATGTATCGTAAATATCAGTTTAAAATAATTATATTATACTATAACAAAATATATCATAAAAAAGGTTATCAATACTGAATACATGTTGTAACTTGTAGTAATGTTTGAATAAATAGTTTTTATATTTACTTAATAAACTCAACAACATTTGTTTTACATTTAAACAAAAACAACAATATTTTGAAAACGGAGTGTTGCTTTTAAAGTAAGGAGAAATTAAGTGAATTTAAGGTATTAAAAATACACGGAGTCATTAAAAAAAAAGTAAAACATTTCAAATGATAACAATGAAAAATAGTGAAAAATATATAAACAAAGTTGTTGTTACGGTAGGTGATTTAAAAATATTAAAAATATTTTGGCACAATATTTGTACATATAAGTAATAGATAATATCTGTAAAAGCCGAACAGAGAAACAACAGGTAATTTATAATAAATGGATTTATAATCATATATGTAGAGTAATTATACAATCACTTTTAAGAGCCTGGTTCTAAAATCGTTGTCATATAAAATTGACTAGCAAGAAATATGGATCTAAGGTGTCAAGAATACAATTGTTTTCCCGCGCCATCTGCAAGGCACCGGACGTCTCAACTCGGTTCGCTGTCGACACGGTCACGACTTCGTATCGCAGCCCCGTCGGCCGACACCACGATTTAAAACGTATTCATTTTAAGACATCTCGAATCGTGGTCGACGCTTTGATTAAAATAACGAAAAAAAAAAAAAAAATGAAACATTTAAAACCACACTATATTGCGGTGTCTGTAGAGTCTGCAGTAGGTCTCGACGCGCCGTTCTGAGACAACGCAAGCGCTCGGCACAGCAATATTCTACTGCGGAAAGAGTGGGCATGCGGGCGGGTCGATAATATTCCGCCCGTGGCAATTGCACGCACACTACAACAATGATCACCCGCAATACACTATGTACAGTCAATTCGCGTTCTGTAACAATTATTATTTTAAATGCTCGCACGCAATACTATTTTCCGAAGTATAACATTTCATACCGTAGTCCATATTATAGATGTATTTAGGGTATTCGGCCCCTGTAGTATACAGGAATGCACAAAACGTGTACTCCTGTTTAAATCATAACAGTCTTATAGATTAATATAAAGTATATGGTAGGCACGTAGGTATAATTATGTCACAATACTTTGTTGTCAGATGGATTTTCACAACTTAGGTACTGTTTTCAGTGATGTAGATAATATATTATACTGCGTATACCGTATAGGTGGTTTAGTTTTAAATATATAAATATAATAATTAATGTACCAAACATGTCAGACGATTACAGTGGTTTTTAATAAAAAATAATTTTCCACGCTACGGCTGAACGTTTTTTTTTTTTAAATTAATATCTAATTTGTATCGTTCAAATATATTTAGAAGATTTCATGCAGATCGTCGTAAAGGAGTTCGATGTAGATGATCATTATTATATAGTGTGCGTGACTGTAGTGTAAAGAAATGACGGAGCACTCCCGCACGTGCACACACATTATGTCAACAACGTATATACAACTATTACAACTCGCTATACGAATAATATTTCAATTTTTTTTTTCGTCTTAAAGTATCAATTTTTTACCGACCGTATTGACTACCTCAAATATTCGATAAAATTACTGAAACAGGATTTCGTCTTTAAGTTATTACCTACTTGATAACCAGTTTCTGACAATTTTAAAGTTCTCTTTTTTTATGTCTGTTATCACTTATCAGTTATCACATTTGCTAACAGTAAAAATGCAGCTTCAACTTAGAGTTTGATTTTTGGTTACAAATTGGATCTAGTAGGTACTTTACTGGTGGTCAAAAATAAAAATTCCCAGGACTTTTCAAAATATTCAAATATTCGAGAATAACTAAAAAAAAAATAAATAGTTGCAACGTGAATTTCCAATAAAAACCAGTTTTTCCCAAAATCATTTTTTTTTTTTTTATTGTAATTGATAAATTAATAGTTGAAAAGACTTAACATTTCCAAAAAATATTAATATTATTGTACATTTTATAACTTATTCACATCTTGGCACTTTTAGTGCTGTTCAACTCTTTGTGGATTTTATTCAAGTTTGTATAATACCTAACACTTTTGTTTGTAAATAAAATACATGACATTTTAATACAATGTCAATTATAAGTTATTCAAACAGCAACTAAAAAATATTAAAAATAAATTGTCAGAATTTGTTTTTTAAGTAAATAGTTAAAAGTTTAACAAAATTCGTCACAATCTCGAAATTTTGTAAATAGTTTTCTAGTTTAAAAAAAAAAGTAGTGCAATTTGATATATCTGAGTATTTACTAAATTGTTAGGTGGTGACAAAGTAGAAAAATCTCAGAGTAGTAGGTACACTAGTACTTAATAATAATTGAGAACAGTTTACAATAAACAGAAATATTTACAGAACATTTGTTTTTGACAACAAAATATATTTTGCTTTATTTGCCATAATTAATAATGTAATACTTAAATACCTTAGAGACAAAATTGTCATTAAACAATTAGGTATATTAGTATAAAAAAGTTGAGCAAACCTCTAAATACAGGCTGACACCCAGCCTCCAGTCTCCACTCAAAATTATTTGTCTATTTTAATTATTTATTATTATTAATACGATATTATTTAATTCAACTTTAACACATCCATCATACACTCAATTACTATGTAAGTACACTCAAAGTCTACGATAAAGTAGAGCGAGTTCCCTAGATATTATTATTATAAGTATTCGACTAGGATTATTCAGCATTTTCGGACCTTTCAAAATGTAAAGTTTGACAATAAAAATTAATTTTATACTTGTTATACCTATAATTAAATAGGAAAAATAAATTCTACAAAGAAAAATCAATATATATTGAACAAAAAAAATAAAAGCTGGTATGTAACTGGATGTCACTCTGCTGTACAGTAGTTTACGAGTGGGTCAATGTTTAATGAATTGTATTAAATTTTAATTCAATAATATAATATCATTTTATACGAAAAACGATTCTGAGCTGAAACGGTTTGTCAGTGCGGATATTTTATATTATATTTGTATTGTTATTACTTATTATTAATACGGTAGCCGGTAAGTTGAATTAATATATGATAAAATTACAACAAAATATCTAAAATCGTTATTCTTGATTAGACTCTAACTCTTAACTATATCGTTTATTTAATATGAAATTTCGTCCAAATTTTAACATAAAATAGGTAACTATAAAAAAACTGTGTTTTTATATTTTTTGGTAACAGAATAACCTACTTATACGTGGAACCAGTGTCGTATCTACGGGGAGAATAGATATAGGGGTCATATCCCCGAATTACAAATTGTGTACACAATACAACATGTTTATAATAATAATATAATATTATGTGCATTTGAATGAATATTAAGAAATATATACCCCCCCACTTGAAACAATTCTAGATACGCTACTACGAGTACTACGTGGGACCTATTGTTTTAAATTTACAATTCTTCACTATAAAAGTTGAACATTTTATAAATTTTTAATTACAAAACCATTTTTAAATTTTAAATCGAACTTTAAATGCTTATAAATAAATCTCGTTTTTGAGTAAACCGCTGTAATGGATGAATTCAATCTGATTTCAATGATAAACCATTACAATATTATATGAAAAACGATTCTGAACAGATTACTGACACGTATAACTTATATAATTAAATTTAGTTTATCATATATATACTTATATTGCTACTATAGTAATTTATTTCACTAAAAATTAAGTAGGCAATAGCTTAAAATTAATCTAAATATTTTGAAAATATTAAGCATTTGGTTTAGACACACACTGCTGTGCCTATTATTCAAATTATTAAATTAATAATTTCTCTTTTAAAATAATATTTTTTTTAATAGCCATTATTTATCTTAATCGTAAAAGTTTACCTCTTCGTCGATAAATAGACTTTCCTCTTCAGAAAATTCATCCGTCTGCTTAACGGAACTGTCGATCCATAAATTAACTTTATCTGCTACATCTTTTGGACATTTGGACTCAGAAAAAGCATCTTCATTTAATTCATTAACGACTGCTTTCTTTTGCACAATTGCTATATCTTTTCCAGCTATATAATTATTTTCACAATTATCGTTTTCATCTTCTACATCATTATCCTCCTCTTCCTCCTCCTCAGCATAGTTCTCTTCAATGGCATTTTCTTCAGTATTAATAGCTGTACTAGCAGTTTCGTTTGCTTTTTTTTGATTGTCCATCAACATGGAATTAGCAACAAGTGTGAATCGCAATCCTGAACTGACATTGAACAGACGTGGTTTCTTTTTCTTTACCTTACATTTTTCAAACACGTTCCGAAATCCTTGGAACTTCTTTTCAATATCCTCAACCGTGTCTTCTTCCAGTACACTACCATCGCCTATTTTAGCACCGACTTCGTCTGCATGCATAGAAGGAACATACGATTCTTGTATATTAGCTCTCTGACGTTGTTTTCGACGTCGGTCATTCGATCGGTAGAAAACGCGGAACAACGATTTTTGCTCACGATTATGGACATTGCCTGAACGTACATCGTACACACAATTCGGTTTCGGAGGACTTATACCAAGTAACTTTGTCACATAATACTTACAAGTGGCCGCCGTATCCATTGCAGGTATACACTATTGTACAAACACATCGTCAATTACTAAATTTCTTATATTATGAACACAATTAATGACATATAAAACTACTCCTATTGTCGTTAACACGAAACCATAGTTCACACGCAAACACATACATACTAAATATGAATGTGTGGTATGTGCGGTGGATAAGGCATTCGTGCGAACATTTGTGCAAACAAATGTGCGATGAGGGGACATAAATAATCGCACAATTACACCAGTTTTTAATGTATACACTTCGAAGGTTAAAAAGATATTTCAGAGGCTCTGCTTATCGCTTTCAGCCCAATATAATCAAAATATATTTTATATAATATTATATTATAGCTTTTTCAGAAGTAAACACTAAGTAAGTTAAGTACCTAAAACCATAAGAAGAAAATAAAACATTTAATTGAAATTGCTTGATATTATTTTCTTTTAATTTATAATTTAGAATGGTTACATTAAACTTCCATCAATTAATGATAAATTATTATACTGTAAGGTTTAATTACCCCATACTAATAAATATGTTTGTTTTTCAAATTATTTGATATAAGTACTCTGTTAAAATAGGATTGTACAGGGCAGGTGACTTGCGCTAAGAGTGTGTCTTCACTATACACTTGTTGAAGGTGACAGACAAGTATTGCTTGATCACCATTGACAAAAACTAGCCTCTGCAAGACGTTTTTATTTTGAATTAAGTGTACATATTATGGTAGGTAGTTTATAACTATAAAGCTCTGACCACTATCCACTGAAGTAAATATTCATAATTCACATGTTATTTTTATTGGTTTATCTTGATAATAATACCCAATTAATAATTATTAGTTACAAATACGAATGAATTTTATAATACTTATAAAATCAAAACTTTCTACAAAACAAATCTTAACTACTAATTTAATTAAATATATTTCTTTTTTTTAATATACATTTATGTATCAAACAAAACACAATTTCTACTAATCCATTCAAAAATTCAAATTTTACCTAAAAATAATTTTTTTCATATTTAAATAAATAGATAAGATCTATAAATTACAAAATATTTTCAATACTTATGTAACAGTATAAAAAATATAAATTCTTTATTTCAGAAAAAAAAACAAAAAATGTATAGATGATATTTAGTTTTAATAAAAAAAATAGTATAAAATGGACGGATTTGGTTAATTCAAGGAAGAACCTTAACTAAATTATAATTTAATACAGTCGCACTTACAAATAATATATCAATAAACAAAGTTATATAATAAAAGACCAAACACATTTGGATATGAAAATTTAATGTTTGGTGTTTTAAATTATACCCTTAAACATGAATAACTTAAATAATGGTTTATCATTATAAAACTATTTGGTAAAAGTGCTATAATTATTATAAATTGTTAAACAACAATCTGTAATCACAATATGGTTCTTCTAGTTATCATGATTAAATATAAATTATATAAATTAAAGTAGATGTATACTAATTTTACAATATGATTGAATACAAAAATATTTCCAAAAAAAATATTATTAACAATATTTTAAATTATTTGTAAATAATAAAACCAAAAACCTAAATAAATGTTTGATTATTCAGTACAAATAATGAACATGAATCTTTTACATTAAAAATGTGTTAATAAAAAAATAATCATTGATCGATATTACGAACAAAAAAAAATATACTTATCAATACTATAAGCAAATTGGAAGATGTAGACATATTAGCTGAGTTACACCAATGATCAAAATAGCAAAAGCACCAGGTAGTTGAATCGTAATAGTCTCTGTAAATATTTATAATAATTAAAATGTAATTCTTTATGTTTATTTAGAAATATACCGTTTAATATCCAGTTCCGGTATTGAATTATTCACATAGTGGCCTAGCTTAACATCCACAGAACTTTTTCTGCAACCCTCATACTTGTCTGCTGGAATATCTGTTCGAAAACCTTTTAATGAACTTAAGCAATCCCGAGTAATACGTTCTTCCGCTGAAAATTTTTTTAAATAAAAGTTAATATAATGATAGTTATAATTTTAATATATACTTATTATTAAAATTTAATGTTATAAAAATATTGTTTGTGGATTGGCACGGAGCTTTGGGTACTACCAGTTGCGCAGTGCAACTGAGAGTAAGTAGCGCCCTAAACTACTAGTTCTCGGATGGGTGACCACCTGAATTTATAGTAGTAAAAAACCTTGCCACACATACACGTGTTTGCTTACCTACCGCACAACACTTTACCTTACCAACCACAGTTCATAATCCCCTACAATAGCAAATAGACGTAGTCTCCGGCTTAAGTTCAATTAAAAAAAAAATATATATCTTTATAGATATGGTGTATTTCATGTTATAGACAAATTATGGTGTTATTTCTTACCATTTTTACCTTTTTTTCTGAACTAACAACATTGTACGTGACAATTTGTAAAATTTTTTTTTATAATATTTATAATTATTATATTTTTTATGTCAAATCTTTATTATATTTACACTATTTTATTCTAGTAAATAAATTTAAAGGTACATTTGTGTATTTCTTACTTAAGTATAATTATAACATAAAATTAACTTCAATTTGTGTACTAAGTGAATTATACTTGTTTATTATTATTTGATTGCATTCCTTGTCAAAAAAAACTATTAAGGTGGTCTGTTGATATGTTTTATACTAAATCAAATAAAATAACAAATAATAAAGGTATGAGAAAAATACAAACATGTATTTTTCTTTAAACAGTCTAAATTAATAATATTGGTTTTTGTGACACTTTTGCTTAGCAGGGCGGTATTATACATAAATATATATACAAATCCTTGTATTGCATTACTCATTATTGCCTAATAAATGTATTTATTTAAAAAAATGCACACCAATAGTCTATATCGAGGTCTATATGTATATATAAAATATAATTGTCCAAGTTTAGGCAATAATCAAAAATTGAAAATAATAAAATCACACAAAAGTATTATTTTGTTCAATCTCAGACTACCAAACATAACATAAGTCGTGATTAAACTAAAGAAAAATTTCTGACTATATTGTTACTAAATTTTTGTTAGTACTATTTAGTATTTAATGCTACAAGATCTTTACTTAAATGTGTATAATGTTATCGAGATGATTGTGTAAATATAATGAATCAGTAAATCAAACTTTAACCAGTATAACATACAGTACATTAGATTAGTACCAGAGTTTTATTTTACAAGTCAAATAATTAATAACATACTTAAATGATATGTTAAACCTCAAAAATATTATACTCTATAATTTTAGTTAGGTATAGGTGATTTTACTCCAAAATTACTCAAGTCAGGAATAAAAAATTCTGATATCATCTTAACAGCTAGCTTACCTTCATTATAATAATCTATTTAACGCAATAAATTTAAAAATAAAAATTCTAAAAATGTAATATTCATTAACTATGAAAAATAAAAAATATTTTGATGTTTACTTAATAATTTATATTAAAATTAATTAAGTAAAAGTCAACAATTTTAATGAAATATTAATACAATTTTGTTATGTAGGTATTGGAAAAATAATTACCTCCGACTTTTTCAATGACTTTTACACATAAATCATCTTCTTCAGGACAAGAAATTGTTTTATGCCACAACCACTTAAATGGTGTGCCACAACCTGGATGTGTTGAAACACATTGGTAGCATAATAAATATGATTGAGCTATAAAATAATAATAAATAAATAAATTTAATCATATCTCCAAGGATGACTACATAAACTACTATGATACTGCTAATAACATAATACATGAGCTATTAAAACATTTAATATAAGATGGTAAAACAGAAAATACCATAGGGCCACTCCCTGTGGTGTAGTACTCACCGTGTACGAATATTGTAAAAAATATAACTAATGAAAGAAAAGTTTTTGATTTAGTCATATTTATTATGAAGACACAATACAGAGCTATATGTTTTATTGTTTAACTTTGAAAAATATTTACCGTTCAAAGGTAGGTAAACGGTTTTAAATTAATTACTTAAAAATTATACTTCAACAATGAGTGCAACTGATTGCAATGTAGTAATCTATCCAAAATTCCGAAAGATAAAAATTAAAATAACAAAACCGACAACAACAATACAGCGAAAAACACAATATTGTTAGCGATAACTTACAGTACGACCATTTGTACAACAAGATAATATTTAAAAATGGTTGGAGGTGGGCATATTGGCATCTAGCAGTTTGGTCCTTGAGATAACAGTTATCCAAAAATGATAAGGAAGTTAAGGATATTTCTATATTTATTTTAACTCAATGAAGGATGTTTGTGTTTATATATATAATATATATATATCATTTATCAATTTATGTCATGTGTAAACCACTTAACAAGCTGGAGTTAATAGGCGGATCATGACAAAATGGATAATGAAATAATTATTGATCCTAAAACTCGAATTTTTATTTTTATTTTCAAAAATTGAACAAAAACCTAAATCCTTCAAGAAAAGTCCTGTATTTATGAACCCTTTAGGGATCGAAGCAGTAACATCCCTAGATTATTTCCCAGTTGGCAAAAGTTACTTATTTAAATACGCATAATTTTCAAAATAAATAATTTGATAAAAAAATCGAGTATCATACGGAAAAAAAAATGGAGTGAAACGGTAAAAAATTTCGAGTAAGCCGCAAAACCAATTTTGAGTGTGCTATCTCCCTTTAGTTATAAAACACGGTGAATATTTGGTGTAAGTCACGAATTCGTGGTCAAATATTGTGAAAACTCCCTGTAAAATGAAATACGGTAAATATTTTTGTGTGTACAGCAAATAGGTGAACAACGACTGTGTAATCTCCCCGTGATGTGCAGTACAGTAAAATCGGTGTCCTCTGAGTGGACCATTTCCACTTGGACGTGGTGTAATTACCGCGAACAAAAATCGAACGTATAGGTAAAACCATTATTATTGTCACACATTTAATTTGTCATATTGACAAGTAATAATGACATTTATGATGTGACACTATTAATTATTATATTGTTATACCTATAAAGTTTGATTAATATAATACCCTACAATGTGGTACAAAAAAAATTTGTGGCGCAGTAATAAAATTTAAAAATTATATATATACAATCTATTATTAGTATTATTATTGTTGGTACCTATTTAAAAGAAATAATATGATACAAGTTTAAAACGTTATGTATGTTACTTTATCTACTGGAATAAAGAATCAAACGATTTTTGTGTTCAAGATTTCGACGTTCAACCATTTGACATTCAATCATCTGAATGGCGTCTATTTGATTTTGATAGTGTAGCGAGAAAATAATTAAAAACATCTGCGCATGCGTTTGGACTAAATTTTATCAAGTCATGTGATGACTCGATACCCTATAATAGATCCGTAATAATAAATAATTCTCAGTCACTGTATATTATTAGCATGACAAATTAAACAGGTATGACAGCAACTTGTGATACGCATGTCTGTGACGTAGCATTTCTCCAACTGGTTGTGCGGTCGAGTGGTGGTGTAGTCTTCGGCGGCGGACCAATTAGAAACGGAGAAATGCTTACGTCACAGTACGATGGCTGGGTGGAGGGTGGATGCGCGATTTGTTTCAAAACTAGTAATGTTATTGACATACCTATTTAATTTGTTTATGATTATTAGTCTATGTTGTATATCCGTCTTGTGAAGCTGTGCACATTGGACAAAATAATGGGAATGTATAAACAAGCAATGTAACAGCCACAGAATAATTAAAAACGTTCAATAGTATTATTTTAGGAAATTTGGATTAAATATATATTATACTGACATAGCGTAAAGTAAACGCACATTTTTAAGACTAAAATTTAAAAGAAACATGATAGTATAAATGTATTTATTTTAAATGTGTTGTATAACCATAAGATATCTGATTTGATCAACAATCAATATAGTAGAATATAATAATTAATATGTATAATATATATGATGTTTATTTTTAGTTAAATAAGCCGACCCTTTCCCCCTCCCAAATTAAGTAGATATCTGTATCTGTCTGGCAATTGAAAAAAAAATGGTTTTGTGAACTATAGTAAAATTGTATAGATGAAAGTGTTACTAATCAGTGATTCCTTTTTCAAGTCTTCATTAAACATTTCAATACTTATAAAAAATATGCTTATTGTACAAAAAACTGATTTATAGATCATTTATAACAATTTTAAAATAATATTACAGAAAAACTCAATCCTTCTATTTATAATGTATATTGAATAATAAGCTCATTACAAATAATATATATATATATATATTTTTCAATGAACAATTTAGTTTTCAAATTTAAAATGCAAATATATTTTTAACACTCTTTAATGAAAATATTTTCTACATACTATGCAATTGTGGCGTCTAGACTTTTATTTTATTTAATATATAGAAACAAAATTATATTAAAAATATAATACTTTATATTATACAAGAATAAAATTACTGCTACACATAATATAAATTATATAAATCTTTAAACACATATTTTAAAAACATTTTTTTCACTAGTAGATGCCAGATTCATAAGCCAGATATAGGACCAACTTTTAAAACAATTGGTAGACGACGGCGTCTTTTTTTTATAAAAGGCTCTAGCACTTCACCAGGTAAAGAAAATATATCTTTTTTCAAACCATTGTTGTTAGACATCTCATAGATTTCTGAATATGGAAGAGTTGATCTCTCATACATTAACTTTTGTGACATATCACTGCGATCTTTATGTTGGGTTAATAGTACAGAAAATTTAAATTGTTTCGCTTTAACCGCTGGTCCAATAAAATTTACCTGGCTGAAAACAATAATAAATATTAAATTAACAATCAATAACTGTTTAAGTACCTACTAACATTTTGTGTTAAAATATTTTTTATTTTTAGTTTTTAATTATATGTTTTTTTTAAATTATTGAGGTAAAACAAATATTATTTTTTTAAGTATTATTTCAATTATTTACAGAATAAATAAAGTCCTTACATCTTTACTCGTCTAGGTGGTATAGATGAATGAGCGATTACAGCAAAGTATTCACAGTGCGATAATAAAAACCACTTGTATGTTTGATTATTATTGGGCAACATAATATCAAGAGACTGTAAAATAAAAAAAAAAAATTGAAATTAAGTATAACATAAATTTCTACAAAATTTTTAATAAACTGCACCTGTTCTGATCCAGTTAGAATGTAGTTATTGTGATTATTGATCATATGAGAGTGCAATTCAGGATAATAACCTTTCCAAGCACAATTAGTGAAAAAACATTGGTAATGTCTATAACAACATTCTTGCTCATGAACTTCTTTTTGACCAACAAACATTTGCTGCTTGCACCCGGTTAAAGCATTTCTACAAGGAAACTTTACCAAATAACCAACCTTAAAACAAAAACATTTTGATCATTGATACTATTTTTGTTACAATTAAAAAATATAAAGTAATTCACTTTCTCCATGTATAGGTTACGTTTTGAGTTGAAAGGATTTCTACATGTTGGACAATTTTCACACATAAGTACACATTTATTACAAATTAAATGTCCGAGCAGGCATTGAAAAATGGGAGGGACAATATGTTCGAAACATACAGGACATTCAAATAAACGTATTAACTGATCGTTAAGGTCCACATATGTTTCTGGATGTTCTTCAACACGTACTGGTGCTGTTTCTTCTGTTGCTCTAGATCTACACAATTTAAAAAAAATTGATTAAGATTTGTAAACAATTATTTTTAAAACAATGCATATTATATACTTTAATTTATAAATTAACTACAATTAACATTTTTTAAATAAATATTATTATAAATTATTCAATTATTATACAGGTAGTTTATAAAATATGTTGTAACGTAGAATGCCCTAACATTGAACATTCACAACATTACTTTATTTTCTGTTTATCTACAGTGAGAAGAAATGCCATAGTATTTTGTTATTAATATTTTTTTTTATATTTTATGGGTATTAAATTTAAAATTTAAATAAAAAACTTACTGGTTATTACTATGCATTGGACATGTTAATACATGTTGAGGAATTCTCCTCGAGATTGTTTCACTATTATCCTCATTAATAGAATCAACTATTTCATCAATTCTAACCGAATTATTTACTGTCTCATTTTCTGTATTATTTAAGTTTACATCAATTGTTCTACTAACTGAACCATTATCATTATTAAGTATGTCAGAATGTATAACATATCTATGAGATGGGCCAGGAATAGTGTAATCGGTAAGTGGTAAAGTAGAGCCACTGAAAAACATTTAATAAAATAAAATTACTTATAAAACAAAGAAAATATTAAAAAATATTTTATAATTGTAAATAATTATTATCATTTACTGAAAATTGTGTTAGGAGTATCATGTTGTAGCATTGTATGAATATAACACATAAACCAATGAAATAAAACATTTGCATTTTAAAGTTATGGGGTAACAATACAAATATACATACAGGTTTAACTAAATAAAAAAGTATGAGATAATCAGAAAAGTTAAAAAGTATCTAAAAAATTATCATGGATCAGTTATGACAGATTAATCGGAGATTAAAAAAGAATTCACTGAAAGGTAAAAAACCTTAAATGATAAAAAATGTTTGCTTGGTTAAAAAACTTGAAAAACTAATACAAGGTTGTTATAAGTGGAAATTAAACAAAAGTTGAACGTAAATTCACATTGAACAATTTTCTTATTTGGTTGTAATTCAAATACCAATTACCATAATTACTTCAAATTTGTATTTTATCATTTTCTATACAAGAAATATATTCAAACAATTTTGAGCCATTTTCAATGTTAGTTTTTTTTCTAAAATTGTTTATTGGATCGAAATGCTTGAAAATGTAATACTCTTTTTATATCAGTTTAAAAATAATAAATATACCTACATAGGTACAATTTTTTTTTTAAAAACAAAATATTTTTGACACATAAGATCCTGAAAATTTGTAAATTATTTTGTAGTTAAGAATTCATAAAATGTTCATTTTTTATAGTTAAGGATTAAATATTTTTAACAAGGTTTTAATAAATATATCATACTGTAATGAAAAATAAAAAATTATATATACAGTTTTTTTCAATAGATATTTTTAAGTTCAAATTTTGACAAAATTAAATATTTGAACAACAAAATAACTAACAAACTTTGACAAAATCAGTTTAATTTTTTTGGTGTAATTCAAAAACTAGTAACCATAGACACTTTAAATGTTCCCAAAATATGACTATTATACAATATGACTATTTGCCATACATAATAAGACTTTCAAAATATGTTGACTCTTTTTCAGCAATTTATAGCCATGGGAAATTTTAAATATTTATTTAAGTATGCTAAATTGGCAAACCTCCTCCGCTTTTAGTAGACAACGATTTATAATGGAATTCAAATTTAACACATTCATTAGAATGACATACTTGACAACCACTGTACACCAGAATTTTTTTAAAGTAATTCAAATATATTTTTTTTTATTCCAATACTATTTTAAATACTTTTTGTAAAAATTATTTGATAATGTATTATATTTTTTTGAACTCATAAAATAGTTTATATTAGTGACAAAACAAATTTTTCTATTAAAAATCGGCACATTACATGTTATAGACAATAGTTTTTTTATTTGAATGATATATGACTGGCCCACGTTTTTCCAACCATTTAAAAACTGACAAATATTAGAGGGAAAAAAAATATATACTAGTAGTATTCAAATACTTTTTAATTTTACTTTAATACTCATTTATTCTAATACGTATTCCAAATACAAAATAAAAGTATTCTTTACAAGACTGCAGCAGAGCAGTATTTACTTGTCCACCTTTTTTGGATTTTATTTGTTCCTAAGAATTATTATTATAAGCAAGTTACTTACTGATTACTGAAAACAGTATTACGGTTATCATCATTATTAATTATCAATAATGTTCTAGACGTATCCACTAAATCATTGTTTATTCTTGTTACTGGTATTTCTGGAGTATCTGGAGGAGATTCGAGTGGTGGACTAAAAGGTGTTGGTGACATAATAAATGGTACAACTCTTGTTCTTGGAGTTTCATTAGATACATCTAAAGTACCATCTCTATTTTCTTCATCTGCATTTGTGTTATGGTTTTCAGTGGATGAAAAATGTGAAGATTCTCTATCATCACCAGAATCTGCATCATTATGAGATGAAACACTTGAGATACTTTCTTGACCATGACTATATTGTATAAAAATAAATTATTATTATACATTTTATCAATCAATATTATCATGAAAAATAAAAGAGAATATGTTGTTAACTAACTAGACTTCATCATATTGGTTGTCAGGATCCATTACATGTTCTAGTACTTCAGGAAGTTCTTGTTCAGGAGTTTGTGATCTATCAGGAGGCTAAAAATAAAATTAATTTCCCATTAATATAAATATTGATATTTGAAGAAAAATATATACATATAACATATTATTAGGTATTGCATAAATCCTTCTTTTAGAAATTCTTAAATTTTTCCATTTCTAAAATTATTTAGTACAAAGTATACAAATTAAGTAAAATTATACAGTCTTATTAGTTATTTCTATGTCAATGACAATAATACAATATTATCCTCTTAAAATCTTTATATGATATAAGGGTGATTTATGGATAACATTTAACAATATTACACTTTTGAAATAATTTACAATTATTCTAAACCTAATTAGTCTAACTAATAAGTATTTTAATAATTTGATAAGAAACCAATTATTAAATACAGTTTAAAACATGGACTGAACCTTTCTGATTTTATCGGTTTGAGTTATCAAAAATATAAAGTTATGGTTAAATCGGTCTTAACCATTTTTAAGAACCTTTATTTAATGACAGCTATTTTTAGTAAGTGCTTTTAAGAATTTAGGTTAATAATACCAATAATATTATCATTAAAACTATATAAAAAAAAAGGTATACAAGTGGGTACCGCTCTGCTGTACAGTAGTTATTGTCATAGTAACGGTTGTGTTATATATAAATTTTTTTATTTTTATTTTTTATTTGAAATAAACAATCTGTACAATTTGCACAATAAGCTTATATGATAATAGTACATGATACATGACAGGCGTGATTTAATCAGCCACCCATTAGTGGCTCTTGACTAATTGATTAATTATTTTAATTAATTTTTTTTATAATTACATTATTTATTTATTCATTTTTTTTTTTTTTGATAGACGTTATACATTAAAGTTTTGTAATAGGTCGCGGCACCACTTCCTTTTTAGTCTGCGGTTAGGATTTCCAGGTAATAGAAAGATCATTTATGAGAGGGTTAGGGTGTGAATGGAGTCGTTTGTGGAAACGAGTGTAAAAAATGAGTGCTTCCTCAACTATTGGTCTCATATGGAGATCGTTATGCAGAGTATAGTTAGAAATATAGGGTGGAGCATTGGATAATCATCAAAGTGATATATTGAGAACGTTTGAATTCTATTAGTGTTGGATATTTTTGCTGAACCCCACAGTTGTAGTCCGTACATCCAGATTGGTTTAAGAAGCGCTTTGTAGATTAATAGTTTGGTATTTAGAGTGGAGTACTTATTTTTAGTTAAAAGAGGTCTAAGCATACGCAAACGATTATTTAAGGTTATTCTTTTGGTTTGAAGGTGTTTCTTCCATGTCAATCTTTTATCAAGGATTAATCCTAAGTATTTTGCTGTGTCGGAAGTGGGAATTGGTTCGTTGTTAAGGGTAATTTTTGGGCATATTCCTTGTTTGAGTGTGAATGTTGTGTGCTGAGATTTATTTTGGTTGATTTTAACTCGCCATTTTGCATACCACTCAGACAAGAGATTAAGATGCAATTGCAAATTTAATGAGGCAGCTAAGGGATCTTTGTTTATGGATAAAATAACTTTGTCGTCGGCGTAATCAGCTACGATGGTTTGTTGCATGGAAGGTTGATCAGCTACATAGATGTTAAAGAGGAAGGGGGAGAGTATGCCGCCTTGTGGTACACCCGCTTTAATTGGTGCAATACCTGATGTTGAAGAATTAAATTGAACTTGAAAGTGTCTATCAGTTAAGTATGATTTAATCAATAGGAATAAGGCAGAGGGGAGAAATTTTTTTAGTTTAAATTGTAAGCCTTTGTGCCAGACACAATCGAAGGCTTGTGATATACGTCTAAGAAAACGCAAGAGCAATAAAGTTTTTTTTCCAGAGTTGTAGAAATAACATCAACAACTTGGTGAGCTTGATGTATCGTGCTGTGAGAGTTGTGGAACCCAAACTGAGAATTTGGGAATATGTTGTCGGAGGTAATATGCGGTAATAAACGTTTTAAGATAAGTCTTTCCAGAATTTTTGAGAGGAAGGGCAAGAGGCTAATAGGTCTGAATGAAGTAGGAGTGTCAAGAGGTTTGTCAGGCTTAGGAAAAAGAATTATTTTGGAGAATTTCCATAAGATTGGTAAATAAGACAATCTAAGAATAGCATTCAATATATAAGTTATTAGAACTATGGCTTTTTTGGGAAGGCATCTCGCCACTTCGGCTGTAACGAGATCAAACCCAGGTGATTTTCTTAGTGAATATTTTTGTATTGTTTGTTTAATTTCATTAGGGGTAAAGAATATTTCTGGAGGACTAATAGGAGGACGAATTTTTAGAAAATTAGTAACCTCATTAATCTGTTGGGGTAAGAATATGTCATGATGTGGTTGAAACGTTTCATGTAGATGCGTTTTGAATAATTCAGCTTTATCGAATTCTGAAAAGGTATATGAATTATCAGGTTTAATTAATGGGATTGAGGGAGTTTTATATTGAAGTATTTTTTTTGTTTCTTTCCATAAGCTACCATCTATAGAAGAGAGACTTGTTAGTTTTTGTTTGAAGATATTATCTTTTAGCTTAGCTAGCCTATTATATAAACTTTTATGAGAAGGAAGCCGTGTGTATTGATAGAGTGCTCTCGCCCTTCGCTTTTCAACAATTAGTGAACGGACTTGATCAGAGAGAAATGGGTAATTGTGAAAAAAGGTCTTTGAGTTACTTATGGTGTTTGATAAGCTAGCCGCCGAGTGGATAAGGGTGGTTAGGTTATTAACTGCTTCATTGATGTCATGTTCTGATTTTAGCTTAATTTTTAGATTAATGTTTTCATTTACTATATTGTGAAATTTATGACGATCAGTCATCAGTGAAAAAAGAGAAGGTCTATCGTTGAGTTACTGAGGTGAAACATTGATAATTAGGATAATGGACGAATGGTCAGAGTTTAAATCAAGACTATTGTTTACCGTACAATATAAATTACTGGGAATTTTAGCGACAAATATATCTAAAATATCTGGCTTTTTCCTTAAGGAAGTAGGCCAGTAGGTTGGTTCAGGGGGAGAAAAAATTTTATATTTATTTATAATAACCAGGTTGTAGAGTAGGTTCCCGCGAGGATTGGTTACACGGCATCCCCAGCTCTGGTGTTTGGAGTTGTAGTCACCGCCTATTATACAATTTGTGGGCATAGTGTTAAAGTAGTTGGTTAGATCTGCATTGGATATATAAATTAAATGATAAGCATTGCATACTAAAACGATTCTGAGTAGACACTATATCCTTCTACAAATAATCTTTGTATAAATAATCAAATTTAATAATAATAAAAATCAAAAATATCTCAAGACTCTAAATAGCTCAAAAAGAGTCAAAATAGTTTGAAAATTTTACCATGCATGGAAAATGCTAAAATAAATATTCAGTGAAAATGTCATGGTCTATGGCTATTAGTTTTTGAGTTACACCAAAAAATAAAGTTTTTTGAGCAAAAATCCAACGCTTTTATAAACAACTGGGGATTTTTAACTTTGACCTCCCGAATGCACTAACTAGATTCACTTTTCTATCAGAAGAGATGCAGATGTTAAAAATTGTAGCATTTTTAATACCCCAAATGTTGATGATAAAAAAAGAACATCCCTCATTGTAAATAACAATACATACATCGCTAAGCTCAGAATCTAAAATTTACTAATATATTTTTGTATGACTATTTATGAAAGTTTGACTATATCATTGAATTTCAAGCATTGTAGGAATTCAAAAAATAGTACCAGAATATGTATATGACTATCAAAAACTAAACATTAATATAATCAAAAAAATACTGACTTTATTAGTTGATAGTAATTTATTCAACTCATAGAAAAGTAAAAAACATAATATATCAGTATATTATGACCTTTGAGTAAATTACTAAATTATAGGCACTCGACACTAACTTACGTTGCCATGGCAAAAGAAAAACACAATTTGGTACATTTCTGGATATTTTGACTCTGGAACATTGACTTAAAGTACTATAGAACAATAGACAGCATAACTCCAGTACTATAGCCTTAACTAATGTTATTAGTTAATAACAATATTAATATTTCCATGTTTATAAACAAATTTGTTATTTCCAGAAATAATAACGAAATGGTATTGGCATCCCGCCATTCCTGATACATAGTATCATCTGGTATCTACTTCTATTTTGATAATAGTTAACCTACAACTTCCAGTAGGGTCTTATTATCGATTAAATGGAAATTGGAATTTATAATATTTTGTTTTATAAGTCTGTATAGAACACAATGTAATATTGCAAAAAAAATTAAATTCTAATTATTGATATACTTTTACAGATCTAAGATTTTATAATTATTAGATATAATACCTATTACTACTATATTTCATTATACATGGATAGTCTATTTATAGTGAATTATCTATTGGAATTTGGAACTGAAAAACCTCTACATCAAAATATAAAGGTTTTGGTTATGATTTCTAAAAAAAAATAAATTAGTTTCGGTCCTAAGATTTTGGTCTTTTTCGGTTTCTGTTCCTGGTTTAAAATTCAAATTACATATAAGATACATGTGTATTTGAATGATATCTAGTTATTACATTATACTATCAGTTTAAAGCAAATAGGATTATAAAACTATATTAATTAAACTTACATGATCATTATAACCTCGGTTTGTTGATGAAAAACGAACACGCCTATGGATTGTTCTGTTATTAGAAGGATTATTATCTAGATTATTTCTTATAAAATAAGGATGGTCTGTAAATCTCCTTGATCGTCTTCCAGATCTAGAGTTTCTCAATTGATGTATAGCATGTGACATCGAACTATAATAGCTAGGTCTTGGATCAATATTATTTCTCCAATAATTAAGGTTTAATGGTTCATCATCACTTTCATCATTGATTGATACATCAGCTACTTCATTATCTAAAAAAAAATCATTTTTTTTTCTCATTTCATGTGAATAAATTGTTGTATATCAATTTAATGTTTTTAAAAACTTAGTGTATACATAAGGTGATCATACGTCCCGTTTTGAACAGGACAGTCCCGTTTTTTGAATCTCTGTCCCGTTGTCCCCTGGGAAATCTTTGGGACGCTAAAATGTCCCGTTTTCAAAAAGTAGACAAAAAAGTAATGAAAATAAATGTTCATTGACGAAATATGGACGGCCAAAAAAACACAGCTTCAAGTGTCAAGTTTAAAAGCAATGTTGCTAACAAAAGTTAACTTTAAAATGTTTTGTACAAAATTTTATTCGTTCCTGAAGTCATCGCCAGATTTATTAAAACAAATTTGTTCAAACGAAAAATATACAAGTATTTAATTTTGTAATTATTACACGAAAACATTTTGTTTATAATAAGTTAATTACCTAATAATAGTAATAAGTTAATTTAATTTTTTTGTCCTTTAAAAACATTATAAGTACCACAGAAATTTGCTAATAATATTATTAAATTAAAAATATTTGTTTGTAACAAATAATTATGATTTTTTTTTTTTTTGTCCCGTTTTGATTAAAAAAATATATGGTCACTTTATGTATACATAATTATAATACATGTGCTAATAATTCTTTCTTTCTTTTATTGAACAATCAATGAAATTAAGTAGTTATTTAAAAGTAAATAAACTGAATTTAATTTATATGTTTTTTTCAATACATATAGATACACATTTAATTTATAATTTTTATAATACTCAAATTATAATAAAATAAGGTGTCTAACAATAATGTCATAATAATAAGTTAAACTAAAATATGCATACATATAAAAATTCAGTATGAAAAAATATATTTACTAGATGTTAGAGAGCTTGATGTTTGAGTATTAGGTGGTGTATTATTCAATGGAATTTGCCCAGCTGCTGTTATTTGCTGAGTTTCTGGATCAGTAATAGTAAACCTTACAAAAGGTGATCGGTTTCTTGCAGCATCTCCATTTGCTGTACCTAAAAGACAGTTGACAATTATCAATTATCAATCAGTTTCTATTAATTACCTAATAGTCATAGATATTTATTATAACTATATTTACCTAGGTATATATAGTAAGTTTAAAATTTAAAATGAATATATGGTTGAAATTGACAATTCAATATTTTAATACCTGTATTCATCTTGATTAAATAATGAAGTAGTGAAACATATATGGTCAAATAATTTTAAAATAACTTACTCCCTCCAATTCGTGTCGAACTACTTAAGTTTTCGAAATAGCTAGAATAATCTCTTGATCTACGAAATTGCTCATTTTGTTCCATATTATTTGTATCTAAAATAATTAAAATAGAACAACAAATTATAGTTTAGCTAAAAATGGTTAAATAAATTTAAATTATAAATAACACCAACCTGTTAAAACTGGAGGAAATGATAAATGATGACGGCTACTGAAAACTCGACTAGGTCTTTCCATACGGTTAAGTTCTTCCAAATCAATCTGTAATAACTAATACGTTATTATTCATATGAACTATACAATTAAGTATGACAATCAGTGGCTGACAAATGTTGAAAACAAATTGGTGTTGCTCAAATAATTTTAGGTGACCTACCCCTCACAATATTGTTATACCAACTTATTAAAGTCCTATTTACCTTCTATTAATATTCACACCCACCCATATCTAAAGTGTTGCCTGCTAACCATAATACTATACTAGAAACATATCAATATGTCCAATATGTATAAGAACAGTTAAAATATTATAGATTGTGTCCACTTTTATACTATAATAATATATGATACATTCAAGTGAACAAACATACCTGGCGGCAACCAGTGAAATAGCAGTTAAGCAACACCCATTCATCAATTCTACCATCTCTATGTTAGAAGTGTAATAAAGCCACCTTTTGCACACTAGTAAGAACAAAAAGAACATTTCCTAAATTAAATGAGATACCTACCAAAATATCTGAATAGAAACATGGTAATTTTTTTTTTTTTTTGGTCAATTTATAAAGAAATTAAAATGTACCTAGGTACTTGAATAATAAATTACCTATACATATATTACATAGGGACCTGCATAATAATTTAATTTTAATTTTTACAAATAAGTAAAGTCATTATTAATATAGTTTTAGATTTTCATAGAGAAAATCATTTCGTGCTATAGATAAACCCACAAATTCAGCAAAAATATAACTAACAATTACCTAGTAACTTTCATGATAGAAGTAACAGAACTTAAAAGTATATCTATTTCTATTGTGGTAATTTCTTTATTATACATGGCAATACAATAATATAAGATAGTAATAGGTAATTCATAGTAAAAATAATTACTAAAAAAACATATACACCTTATTAGAATTAAGACAACTTTTTGACATAATATTTTTCTACTAATCTACAATTAAATTTAAATTATATACATTAATTAGGTACCTATACAAAAAATTCTTCAATAATTTAAATCAGCTTAAGCAATTAGGATTTGGACAAACCAGAAAATTAAAAACAAAATAACTACTTATAGGTAATTGCAAGAATTGGAAATAGGAATAAACAAAAATATAATATAAATGTAGTATTATTGACTAAATTATACACACTTAAATACTTAATCTAATAAGGATAATTTTTTTTGGACTAGGTCTTTAAATTATCTTAGAATTCAAAGACCGATATATCTATGCTTTAAAACTACACAAATTGGGTAAGTATGTTTGCTAGGTGATTTCTGAACAAAGGAAGAAAGTATCACTGAAATTATTTTATAAAAGAACAATTAAAATCATTAAACATAAAATATCTTTATTTTCCTGTTAAATACAAGAAAATAATATCAAATTTGATTGCTATTGAAACATATAAGGAAGTAGGTAACTGTAAAAATTTTATTAAAGATATAAATTTAACTACCTAGCTTGTCAGATATTTTTTATCAAAATTAATCCAAAACTAATAACATATTATGTTCATGATTAAGTACAGATACTCTTTATACTAACAGTTGAATATAAAAATAAAGTGTACTCTACATTGAAGAACAATTAGTTAAAAACTTATAAAATAAGCAGTACCTACTAAAAATATATATATATATTTTTACCAAATTAGATCGTCGATTCGCATAAAGTCTTATGTCCACAGATTCGCTTTCGTTGGCAGACATTTTCATACAACAGGACAGTCTTCACTACATCACACCGATGTTGAGTAAATGTTATAACTATGAGCTTACTTATGTTGAAAAAACGAAAAATAGAACAAATTAATCTAGCAGACACGTACTCTGCTTCCAAAATTTCAATAGTTCATTGTAAAATAACATTTCTAAAACTTAGAATGTAATTATTTATAATATACTTGAATCATTTGCATTCACAATAGTTTTATAATAACTTCTTGTCCATAACTTAAAACATAATTCAATAGTTGTATCATACATTCATACAAACATTATTCATTAAACATTTTGTTCAACCTCACAAGTCGTAACTCGTAAGTCATAGCCCATAGGTAATCTAGTAAAATTTGATAACAATTAACGTTGACTGTGCGCAGACGCGCAATAATACAATGAAAATGAAAGAATGAAAGATGAGAGGAGTGACCACAGAGGCCCAGAAAAATATATATAGAAGCACAGAAGTCCAGTGTTACCAGATCAAAAGATCTATTATTGATCTTATTCTAAAATACTGATCGAATAATTCGTGTACTAATCATTATTCATTAGTTTATTAATTTTCGACCAACAACAAAAATCTGTATTTTTGAACGGTAATCTAATAAAGATAAACGAATAATTAGTATATTATGAATAACCAATGAATAAAATAACAAAATTATGTTGGTAATTTTATAATTTCGGCGCCCGTTTTTTAAGAAATACATAGATGTTTAAAAATATTTTGAAAAAAATTGAATTGACTCAATTGTCATTATCGTACGATTTTTTTTACCAATGAATGACGTTGCGGTCGTCTATACATATACTCTTAATATTATTTCATAAAAATATATATTTCTCTGAATTTGAGTTATAATTTCCTGTATGACCTATATATTTAAATCAAACTATGAGTGAAGTTTTGGAAAACGCCCAAAAGGCACAAATATAAGTGAAGAGCAAGATCAAATTTTAGTGGAGTAATTTCAAATGGTGGATATTTTATATTATATTATATTGTTATTTCTTATTATTAATATGGTAGCCGGTAAGTTTAATTAATATTATAAAATTACAACAAAATAACTAAAAACGTTATTCGTGGTTATTTAATATGTAATTTCGTCCAAATTTGATCATAAAAGAACTATAAAAAAAACTGTATTTATATTTTTGAAAATTTTTAGTTACAAAATAACCTACTTACGCAGAACATTGTTTTAAATTTTCATACCTTAGCTATAATTTATAAAAGTTGAACATTTAATCAATTTTTAACTACAAAATCATTTCTTAATTTTAAATTTGATAAATATTGTCAAAAATCGAACTTTAAATGCTTATAAAAAAAACTGTGCCTATGTATTTTTAGTATTTTTCAACTACTATAATGTAACGATATATCAGGAGTCTTGTATTAAATTTTCAAGCTTTTTTACCCAACGAATACAATTTTATTGACATTCGTGGAAAAGAAAACTAAAAATATTGAAAACTGAATATGTCCGTAAACAGTTCAAAACAAATCAAAATATTTTGAAAATTTTATCATGTAAAGAAAATGCTAATACTAACATATGGTGTAAATTTCAAGTATCGACTGTTATTCGTTTTAGTTTTACAGCAAAATGAGAAAATATCTATATGAGAAATCGAGTGATTATCCAATCTTGGAAAAATATGAACTTCAAACACTCATAAAAAATTTAATTTGAATTTCTTGTAAATATTTTAGATTCTGAGCGGAGCAATGAATGTATTGATTTTACAATGATTTGTGTTTTTTTTTTTATTTTTTTTTATTTTTACTACTTATTTTAGATTCTGAGCGGAGCGATGAATGTATTGGTTTTACAATGATGTGTGTTTTTTAGATTCTGAGCGGAGCGATGAATGTATTGATTTTACAATGATGTGTGTTTTTTTTTTTTTATTTTTTTGTCTGTCATCACGTTTT
>JANEHU010001805.1:0-64352 GCA_027563435.1 Nasonovia ribisnigri
TGTTATTAGTGTTTACTGATTATACTTGATTGTAGGACAAGTAATCTTGGCAGAAACTTAACAGTATTTGTAAATATAGAGTAGTAAGATGTAATTAATCGTGCTGAGCCCGCATGGATTGTCAGCATGATTTATGTTGAACCTTTTATTTAGAAATTGGAGCATTTAAAAAAGGAGTATTTCTTATAAGGGCTCCATTAATTATTTTATAACATATAATTAGTTAAATTATATTTTTTTGTTTAGTGTGAATTGTAAATACTAATCAATTCTGTGAATCATATTAAATTTAATGAAATTTATAAATAAATACATATTGTATTAAGGACATTTTTGTTAAATATATATAATATATAGTATATTATACTATATACTATATACATAATATGATGTGTTATCTGCCAGCTTGTATGATTTGTAAATGCTTTCGTTGTTTATTAAATGGTGATAATTTTATTCTAAATTTAAATTGTTGATACCTTTAATCAATGTGCATATTTTCATATTCATACTTACAAGTTACAAAATTGTTTAGTTTGGTTTAGGTTTTAAAGCATCATCCTTTCACAGAAACCACATTAAATATGAATGTTTGAATATATTTAGGAATACATTGCTCAAGACCAATAAAAATTAAAACGGGAAAATTAAGCTTTGTGAGAACTTACAAATAATTAGAGTAAGCAATTATATTATCACTATTATCGTAGTGTATAAGTAGTGTATAGAATGGTGCAGATTAATTTGAATCGATAATATATTAAAATAAATTCATACTTTTACAGATATAGTGTTTCTTAAGTTTTTTTGTTACACATAATTGACCAAATTAAAATTATATCCATAGTAATTTTAATGTAAATCATTTGTTACTATATAAGAGTCTAAACTTAATTTCTTACAAATATTTTATATGGGAAAAAGTTATATTACAAATCCTATTATACTGTATTGGGCTTCATATTAAATTGTCAAGTCGCGAGAAGCGTATGAAATGTTACACAGGTAAGATTCGAAGTGTAAAATCTATGCTTCAACCGAATTTCATAGAAAAGAGTTAATAACAAACTATGGAAGATACCAAAATAGAAACATTTAATTTAATATTAAGATGATTTTTACATAACAATCAAGTGTGCTATAAATTATTATCTGTAATAACCTTCTAATACTCAGTGTTGGAAAATATCGAGATACATTTTACCGTAAACCTATTACACGGAAAACAAACTTTATTTTATAGCAATATCTCTACAACAAATAAAATTGGTTTCAACAACAGTGGTTTAGAGAAAAAAACTTGTAACGAGACAGAATAGCTTAACACCGATTTACTAGCAATAGTGCGCCGGCGGACACTACCGGAGTGCTACTAGCGGACCATCGGTGAAGCAGTCCACGCCGGCACACTCGCCGTTGTTCACATGAAACTTCATAGAGCGCTCTGATCACCGTGTTAATTAAACCAGCGCGTATACCCGTCAACTTTTTAAAACAAAAACCAATTATCCACGCGTTAATTAGCATAAAGAATATTAACGTGTGTAAGTAATTAGTTTTACAACCTATCAAAAGGTTCAAGCGAATATAAAGGTCATAAACAACACGAAACAGACCACACACGATGAAAATTCTAATACTGGCGGTATACTCGGTAGCTCAGTAAATAGGACCCGAGAAGCATCCGTCGAACACACCGTTTTCCTCTGCCGAGCTCGGACGTGCCATAGCTGCACGCCAAACGAGCCGGTTAGAGTCTTCGCCGTCGCCGCCGCCGTAATCCCGTTGCCGCTGACACACCGTTTTCCTCTGCCGAGCTCGGACGTGCCACAGCTGCACGCCAAACGAGCCGGTTAGAGTCGCCGTCACCGCCGCCGTAATCCCGTTGCCGCTGACACTCAGTTTTACTCTGCCGAGCTCGGACGTGCCACAGCTGCACGCCAAACGAGCCGGTTAGAGTCGCCGTCGCCGCCGCCGTAATCCCGTTGCCGCTGACACACAGTTTTTTCTCTGCCAAGCTCGGACGTGCCACAGCCGCACGCCAAACGAGCTGGTTAGAGTCTTCGCCGCCGCCGCCGTTGCCGCCGCCACTCAGTTTTCCTCTGCCGAGCTCGGACGTGCCACAGCTGCACGCCAAACGAGCCGGTTAGAGTCGCCGCCGCCGCCGCCGTAATACCGTTGCCGCCGCCACACTGTTTTTCTCTGCCGAGCCTGGACGTGCCACAGCTGCACGGATAGGGACAGTCGTCTACTGAAGATTTGCTGCCACAGCGTTATCAATCATCCCTAGCCTATAGCGGTCAATCGTGAGTCTTAAACATCACCTATATTTAAAACCTCAATCCCTGTTATACGTATTTTTAATTGTAAATCACATTAAGTGATTAATCTAAACTAAAAGAAAATATTGTACAAATATCTGAAATATTGTATATTATGATTTTATTGAAATAATAAGAATAAATGAACAAAATAATTACCACAAAACAAAGCGTTCAAATTATTTTTATTACATTGGCGCCCAACTACAAGGCTCGATAAAGAAGAAATTCTACCTCGAACCCAAGAAAAAAAAAAAAAGTGAAGATTTTCTACGTCGGTTTGCAAAGAAGAAAGCTACATCGTGAAAATGCCGCCGAAGAAAACCATCTCCGAAGAGACGTTCCTCGCGTTTAAACGTGAAGTGGAACGCAATAGTCAATATCTAGTCAATCAACTACTAGAAAAAATCAATAAACTCGAAGAAAAATGTGTCAACATAATAGACGAAAATAACACAAAAATTGAATTAATTGAACAAGAACTAAACGATATAAAAATAAAATATAATCATATCAGTCAACAGCAAGCACAGAATGAATACAACCAAAAAAATGACTTAGGACATCACACAGAAATATCACGTCCAACATTTTTTGGTAGCAGTCGGGACGTACATCCTAAAGATTTTCTTTATAGACTTGAAGAATACTTTGCTATAAAGCAGTCCTACGTCGGTGAAAAAATCATCATCGTCGGTGATTGTCTAAAAGCAGCCGCGTTCAGTTGGTTCTCAACGATAAGGTTTCAACTATCCAACTATGACGATTTCAAGAAAGCATTCATGGACGAATTTTGGTCACGTGAAATACAGATTCAAGTGTGGAGCCAATGCCTAAGCACCAAACAGGTACCAGCCGGCACAAATTATAGGGAACATTTTGCCACATGGACCACCAAACTAAGACACTTGGAGGTACCACGGCTATCCGAACAAGAAATAGTGAAACATATTGCGAAGCATTACCCGGGTTATTTACGTGCCATATTGATATCGTTACCCGATTGTACCATACTTGCAGCGATGAAAGTCCTGGGAGAAGAGGGGCAAGGGGACCAGCAATCAGAAAGTAACCCAGTAAAGAACAACAATAATCACAACAACAACAACAATCACAACAATCAAAACAACAATAATAATTGGAATCATCGAAATCCTCAGAGTGAAGGGAATCACCGACCACAACCACGAAACAATCGTTGGAACAATCGCGATGAACACCCACAACAAACACAACCGTCACAACAAACACAACAACCACGTGATAACCATCAACGAATTAATCAAGTCATCTCCAGTGATGTGAATAACGACAACGAAACCTCACACCAAATCAATAAAATACAAAGTAATGAAGAATCTTACAGCCCATATATAAAATGCGTCATTGAAGGTGAGGAGGTGGAACTGCTGATAGACACCGGAGCCACGATCAGTGTACTAACAAAAGAGATAGTGGACACCATCATCAAGAAAGATCCCACTATTCCACAGCTTCCAATAAATGGTATAAGAATCAGTAATGCCATAGGAAAACAAATATGCAAAATATCAAAACAAATATTTTGTAAATGTCAATTCAATCAAGCCGTAATACACGCCAATTTCATTCAGGTAGAAGGGTTAAACGAGAAAGGGATCATTGGAGCAGATATATTAAGTCAACACAACGCCCAGATCAACTTTAGCGACCACACGTTACAACTAGAAATAAACAATAAGAACTACCTAATTCCGTTTTCAAAGCAAATGCCTAAACCATCGTCGCCAAGCGCCAGCTTACAAGAAATCACTCTGGATGAGCCCGAGGGAGAAGACGACACAATTATCATTAGTCAGGAGGAGCGTCAGAGATTCCATGCACTAATGGGAAAATATTGTCAAATATTCTCTGACAGTCCAGGGAAAATAAAAAATTTAGAATGTCAAATTAGGGTCACACCAGGTGATCCTATCTACCAAAAGCCGTATCCAATTCCTATATCAAAAGCCATGAAGATAGACCAAGAAGTTCAACGAATGCTTGACCTAGGAATCATAGAGCGTTCAAATTCACCATGGTCATCGCCTATGGTCGGAGTGGAGAAGAAAAACGGTGACGTACGTGTGTGCTTCGATGCCCGGAAAATCAATACACGCATCATACCCGATCGGGAGAGACCCATGAATATGGACAACAAGTTAAAAAAAATATTCCTACAAATAGAAAGCAAAAAAAGCCAACACTTCATCATCTACAAAGGGCTGCTTTTTACCAAGGACAAACCGGGACAGTACCGAGTGATGATTCCCAATATTATGAATCAGTCTTTAGTACAAGAAACCCATGAAGCATATGGACACATGGGAACTTACAAAGTATACCAACTATTAAGACAACACTACAAAATGAGTAACATGTACCGCACCATTAAGAAAATCGTTAAAACTTGCGACATTTGTCAAAAAGCCAAATGCGACAATCAGATGGCAAGGGGACCAACACATAGCATCTTACCAGAACGGCCGCTACAATTGGTATCACTTGATCTAATGGGGCCGCTGCCCAGGGGACAGAGGGGTGCCCGATATATCCTCGCCATACTAGACGTTTTCTCAAAATATATACAATTATATCCGATAAAAAAAGCCACTACAGAGACAATCCTGCGTAAGATCACGAAGGAATTCATACCAAACATCGGACAGATTGAACAACTCTTAACCGACAACGGTACACAGTTTCACAGTAAGCAATGGTTCCAACAGCTCGAGGCATTAGGCATACGAATAAACCACACCACTACTTACCATCCAGAGAGCAACCCCGTAGAGCGTGCAAATAGAGAGATCGGTCGAATGTTACGAACTTACTGTCATGCTAAACATACCAATTGGGTAAAATGGATACCAAACATTGAGTATTGGATCAACAACTCCTATCACCAATCAACCGGACACACTCCCGCACACATCATGTTCGGAACAAAACCCAGAATCCCCATCATGTCGGTCATTCCATTTCCGGACAATAATAGTTGGCAGAATGATGAACCCGTCATTGAGATTGTAAAGAAGAAACTAAAATCCAGAGCCGAAACCCGAAATAAGACAAAAGACCATGGGAAGAAGTTTTTACAATACCAAGTGGGACAGCAAGTATTAATAAAAGAACACAAACTTTCGTCAGCCGAAGACCATGAAATACACAAATTCTTTCTATTATACAAAGGACCATACACTATCACTCGAACATACGATAACAACACAGTGTTAGTCCGCGGTAACCATCAGCAAAACATTCGATGCAACGTAAAAAACATTAAACCATATCACTCTCCGCCGACGGATCGTCAATCCTTATGTTTTCCTCCGGATCCTGGCATCGCCAGTGATCCACCACCTTCTCATCCACAATAAATAAACCTTACTCGTGACCATGTTCTTATTCCTATAGGAATCTTCAGACATTGCAACATGGATCACGACATTATCCTCGAACTATTTGGGCCAGAGTATCTAGAACTCGATAGTGAATACCTATCAAAAATATCTTTACAACGCATCCAAATAGAACCTATACTACCAATCAACGATAAAGAACAGTTAAAAGCTCAAGCTAGATATGAGCGCGAAGCCACGGCAAAACAAACAAAATATTCCTTAGAACCGACCTTTCAGATACCAGATACAATCCGAGCCATACCTATCAACCCTATCGAATCTCAGGATGACAAACCCACAATGACCATAATCAGTACTAGTCCCGCCCCAGGCGAACTTCAACCCAAAATGAGTAACAAGAAACGCCGCAATGAACAATATAAACAGACAAGGAAGTATATAAGACAACAACGAAGGAAAGATACGATCAATAAGCAACCCCACCGCAATTAAAACAGAATCACATAAAACGTCAACAGATTATCAATTACTGTCTCTCTACTTTTGTTTTCATTCATTAATTTTTCAAAAAAAAAAATAATAAGAAACATATGTTATCAAAATTCAAAATTAATAAATAAAAAAGGGGACTATGTAACGAGACAGAATAGCTTAACACCGATTTACTAGCAATAGTGCGCCGGCGGACACTACCGGAGTGCTACTAGCGGACCATCGGTGAAGCAGTCCACGCCGGCACACTCGCCGTTGTTCACATGAAACTTCATAGAGCGCTCTGATCACCGTGTTAATTAAACCAGCGCGTATACCCGTCAACTTTTTAAAACAAAAACCAATTATCCACGCGTTAATTAGCATAAAGAATATTAACGTGTGTAAGTAATTAGTTTTACAACCTATCAAAAGGTTCAAGCGAATATAAAGGTCATAAACAACACGAAACAGACCACACACGATGAAAATTCTAATACTGGCGGTATACTCGGTAGCTCAGTAAATAGGACCCGAGAAGCATCCGTCGAACACACCGTTTTCCTCTGCCGAGCTCGGACGTGCCATAGCTGCACGCCAAACGAGCCGGTTAGAGTCGTCGTCGCCGCCGCCGTAATACCGTTGCCGCCGCCACACAGTTTTTCCTCTGCCAAGCTCGGACGTGCCACAGCTGCACGCCAGACGAGCTGGTTAGAGTCGTCGCCGCCGCCGTAATATCGTTGCCGCCGCCACACAGTTTTTTCTCTGCCAAGCTCGGACGTGCCACAGCTGCACGCCAAACGAGCTGGTTAGAGTCTTCGCCGCCGCCGCCGCCACACCGTTTTCCTCTGCTGAGCTCGGACGTGCCACAGCTGCACGCCAAACGAGCCGGTTAGAGTCGCCGCCGCCGCCGCCGTAATACCGTTGCCGCCGCCACACTGTTTTTCTCTGCCGAGCCTGGACGTGCCACAGCTGCACGGATAGGGACAGTCGTCTACTGAAGATTTGCTGCCACAGCGTTATCAATCATCCCTAGCCTATAGCGGTCAATCGTGAGTCTTAAACATCACCTATATTTAAAACCTCAATCCCTGTTATACGTATTTTTAATTGTAAATCACATTAAGTGATTAATCTAAACTAAAAGAAAATATTGTACAAATATCTGAAATATTGTATATTATGATTTTATTGAAATAATAAGAATAAATAAACAAAATAATTACCACAAAACAAAGCGTTCAAATTATTTTTATTACAAACTTTAAATAATGCAAATTTACAAGTAATATCTTTCTTAAGTTCAAAAAAAAAAGACTTAGACATTTTGAACCAACATCCCATTATTAAAGAGGTAGGTATATTCCTAAAATATAATACTATAATAATTCCATCTTTAGCACCAGTTAACCGGTTATTTTGCAAGGAAATACAAGTTTTAGCACCTAGGCGTAAAAGGTTCAATGATAGAACTTTTGAAATGATTTTATGTGGTAGATCAAAAATGATTTGAATTATCATCATTTAAAAAGCATTTATTATTTTTTTTTCAAATGTTAGCTAATAGCTTCTTTATGTTATTATGAATTTAGTCAGAGATTGACTTAAGATTGACACACTAAATTTAATTATTGATCAATTAATACTTTTTTCACTGAATTTTAAACATGAAGTTATCTGATATTTATATAGATAAAAATGTATTAATTTGAACTTTATTTAAATAAAATTTAGAATTACTATCTTTTCTTTATCTAGATAAATTATTAGTTATCTATTCCTAACACTATTTTATATCTATCACCTATTATAAAAATGTAACTTGTACTTTGTTTTTTCAAATGTTCAACAACAATCCTTAATGGTTTGTACATTTAATAGAAAAATATCCATAAAATATTTTTGGCCACTAAATAAATAATTTAAAATAGGTATTTATGTACGTATGTAGTACTAATCAATCTGCATAGTGGATATACATTTTGAAATATACAGTAGGGTATTTTAAAATCAGTTTTTTCTTTTAAACGTATACTATTTAGAAGTTAATTTTCTTTCAACAAACTCAAAACAAAACAGAACTTCTTAAAACAATTTCAATGGGATAATTTTATTAACTTATTATTGGTAATTGTTGTAACTTACTCTTTCAGAATGATTGCTACAAGCGTATAATTTCAGAAATGTTTTTAATTTTATTTGTCTATTCACATTAGTTCCATTGGTTTTTTTTTTAACATAATTAAGTATGTTTCTCTCAATAAATTATTTTCTGTATATTATTAGAAATGGTGATGAAACTTTCTTATTCAATATTGTCTGATATAATATAAAATATAAATTATATTGTAATATTTATAAAACCATAAAATGTTATTATATTACATAAGTACATAATAGTTATCAATTCTAAAGATTTAAACTTAAAATTATGTAAAAGTATATTATGGTGGATTAAAAACTGTTCGAAAATAAAAAATATTGATTTCAGTATTACCAAGTATTATAAACTATTCTTAAATATTTGAACTTTAAGTAGCAATAAATTTATTTCGAATGAAATATTCATCAAAAAATAAATAAAAATACTTACTGCGATGTAAACAATAGTGAAATCTAGTAAGAAAATCCTCTTTCTATCTGGGTTAACTTTACACTGTTATAGTAGGTAACCATTATTTAATCATAGGTATAATATAATATTATAATATTATAAACATAATATTGATGACTTATCTATTTCAATTAATAACACTTATAGATTTTAATGTTATATATAGTAATAACTTAACATATAACTATAATATTATATTAATATTATTATTTTTTTAAGTAGGTACCTATATCATTCTAGTTGTCAGAATGTTAGTTGCTACTACTTAAAAAAAAAAAAACAGAAACATGGACTAGGTTAGGATAAGGATCTGTTATTTTTTATTGTTAAGGATTTTTCAAATAAATTTAGGTTTTACATTAAATTTTATTTTATTATTGTGTCTTATATTTGTCTGTGAAAATTTTCTCAAAAACGTCAATGTGTCACCTTTAAAGAATTTAAATCAAATCAATGTGAAGTAAGTACTTACTCCAAAAAGGTAATTTCTTTATTTTATATAATGAAGTAGTGTTGAAATAAATAAATTGAAATTCAATGTATTAGACACTTAAAAATTAGTGATATTTGATAATTTGATAATTTTATTATTAAAAAAATGAAGTGCTGAATAAAATGATTATAAACTTTAAAATTTCACAAACAAATAAGATAAACATACTTTATAACAATCATTTATTAATTATTGTAACTATTTCCATAATAATATTAGATAATAGGTACATATTATATTACTGTTACCTACCTATACATAAATATTAAATATGTACGTAATATTATGATATTTTAAGATACTTATGTAACATGTAACGACCTGTAAATTGTATCCATACAAATATGTTTGAATAAATCTATTTTAAAATAACTGATGTTACAGTAACAGTTAAATAGTTTGTACTTTATATTAAATATATTATATCATTCATTATTAAAGGATCTTACGTTTCTTAACAATGTGAGCTGTGATCTGTGAATAATACATTACTCCATGACTTATAAATTACCAAACCCACATAAACCATTTGTACAGTAATATAATAGCTAACCACGTTTAATGGTCAATAAATTATAATAATAAGCTAATAACGTAATCTTAATCTCACGTATAGAGTTAGTTGAGAAATTAATTTACCTTAAGACCGACACTTTTGAACATTTTAAAATTAGATAATTGTAATATATCTAATACTTATAAGTATCTAGGTACCTAGTATAATTATTTATTTATAAAAACCCTAGTTACCTACTTATAATTTCAAGGTAAATAGAGCATACTATTTCCTGATACCTGATAAAAACATTTCATTTACTTTTATTATTATTAGGTATAGAAAAAAATACTCACTATAATAATCCGATTTTTAAATGATAAAATAAGATTTGGTGGCACTTCTTCCAATGCACATGATTTTAGTATTGGCTGAAATCTGCCATCACCATTTACTTCTAAAAAATAATAACCATCAATAGATTAAAATAACATGACATTTTAATGTTTATCAGGTACCTATATTACTATAATTTCACTAAACAAAATTTAGTTTTAGTAAAAAATATAGTTTCACATAAAAATTTAAATGATTAAACATTATAACACAATTATTAATTTAAAAAATACACGTATCATAATAACAATAAATTAATATTATTTATTGTACTTGTTAGATACTCCTTCGTAGTTAAAAGGGACATAAAGTATTTCTTCAATAATTACATTTCATGTATTTTGTTTTCATTCAAACGCTCAATATAAAAATACATATGATTTTTATAATCACATGTATTAAATTAAATTTTGTTTAATAAGAAATAAAACGAAACATGCGTTTCAAAAGCATATTAATAATTAAATAACCTAAGGGACTATTGTAGATTAACAAATAAAAATAGAGAAAGTAAGTATCTGCTCTAATGTACAGTAGGAGTCTACTATACTTCGTCATTGAGTACGGTGTTACAGTACTGTAATGGATGTGATTGAATTCAATGATAAATCATTCCATATGGAAAACCATTCATGACGGTGTTTAGTTTTTCTATATTCTAATAATATTTTATGTTTTGGAAACAAACATTGTATTATCATATATATTGGTATGAAAATAAAAAGAGACAACAATTTCAAATTATAAAATAATTTAAAATCGTTAAAAAAATCTTTTATAATTAGTAAAACTGACAAGGCTCTTGGGTTATTCTTTTTTTAATCATATATAATATATAAAAACAATTTTAACCGAAATTCCATAAGTGTTTTGTTTTCCTCAATTATTTTGACAATTACTGGAAATATTTTAAATTTGACCCTCCAAAATATCCAAGATATTAAATGAGATTTAAATATCTATATCTAATTTTTACCAGAAACTACATGATTCAAAGTTGAAGATTGAAACATTTTTATTGCTTCAAAAAGTAAAAATAAACACAATAACACCCAATTGTGCTACATCCAAAATCTAAAACACACATAATTATATTCTTGATAAAATATCAGTATCTTCCATTGTATAGAACAATATTATACTAATAATTATTATTACTGATGATTAAAAAATAAGCGAAGTTAATGACGCTTAAATCCAAAATAATTTGTTTAAGAAACAACACCATAACACTATATTTAGTGACATAACTTATATTTTTTGAATTTGTTTTTATTTTTGTTCATGGAATAAAATAAAAAATTATGCTGCTTAGTTTTCTACCTCGACTCGCATCCGTCGTCGATAACAATAGTGATAGTAATAATAATAATAATAATAATAATAATGTTATGCGTTAATCGGTGGACGTTTCGCATGATGATTACATTGGGAATCATAGTTGTCACTAACTTCAATCCCTCACCCTATTTTCCACTGCCATGATAATTCGCTTCCTCGGGCTAAAATGAAACTGAAGTTGGTTTTGGTGGTTGGAAGATCACTTGGGATTACCATCGTTTACCAACCGCGACAATGTTTTAGATCACGTTGTTCATTGTCAGCAGATAATTGGGATATCTATCTTCAAAGGACAAAGTCACAATTGGCAAACCAAACGATCGACCACAGTCCTCTACACAAACAGCCAAAGAATTTACTGCTTACTAAAATCGATGATGCCAGTTGATTTTGGGGATTGAAATCTTTTTAAATTAGTACATTTACAAACTTTCTGGCTTATAGAATATATTCGTAATAGAATGTTATAACTGCACTACTAGATGGTTGATTGTGTCGTTAACCTTTTAATTTACATTTTAACCAAATATTTCCTATACTGTACATTGTATATATATTGTAATATTATTGATTGACATTTTTGTATTTTATACAATTCAATCAAAGTAAAAAAAACATTTTGTGCATAATATCGACCTTAAAAATAAAGTTCAAAATAAAAATTTGTTTTGCTTTGTTTGGCCATATATCCTGATTTTGAAACTTTTAAGTTAAATTATTAAATATTTTAGAGTTAAAATGTTAAATTGGATTTTCAAAATAAATAAAATATGACTTTTATTGAATTTCTTAACACTTGAAGAGTTTATTAGTTGTTACATAATAATTAAATATACCTACTGTAATTAAACATAAATAACAACAGTATCATAAAAATTCAGTGAAAGTGGTTTTAAATGTGTTTTTGATATTCAAGAAAAATGATTATGACCACTTTGAACCATGAGTATATAATAAATGTATATACATAATAGGTATACACTAAAATCAATAAGATAACTACTAATAAATATTTATATTGAAATACATCCATAATCATTGTGTCATAATAAAATTTAAAATGAAATAAAAAATAATATGTTAATTCCCTGTCAAATTGTCTAAAATGTTCAAAGTCATTGAATCAAAGTAATTCAATTTAAAAGAATCGGTGACACTAAGTTTCTTAATGGCTAAAAAGGACGCTCCAAAATGCACCACTTGTGGGGTCCGAATTGCAGTTATTAAGTATTACAGTGTGCTTATTTAAATATTAATAACAGATATTATAAAATATATTATGTTTAGATAAAAATCAACTGGCACATTTTTTCTGGTCAAAAATGTTTATATCCATATTATTTGTATAAATGTTTTCCATACCTAATGTTTGATTTGTTTATTTAGTGTTCCTCAAACTGTTATTCAATTTAGAAACTCCTTACTGTATATCATTGGGTAAATAGTAATTATAATTAAGATTTGAGCGTTTTAAATAAAATAGTGCCTTTTCAAAATAAACCAAAGCATTACCAGTATACGAAATGTTGGAATATAAATTTAATAGGTACGTTTAATTATTATTTACATAATCGAAAAACACGTATTTAATAATAATTAAAAATAAATATAAAAACAAACTCTTCACCCAATAATTTAAGTTCCAACGATAAATAATTTAATGTTCTATGTCTTAAAAGTCAAAAACCAGGAATCAATGAAACCTTTCTCATTATATTTACTTTTCAAGAATCAACAAATCGGTGCTTTTAAAAAAGTATTAATATTTAATAATTAAAAAATATTCACAAATTTGTTAATTTTTTTCCTATATTCATTAATATAACTATAATTTTAATAAATAATATTTTATTATGCTTGAGAAAAGTTAATAATAAATGTTGCTGAATATTTATTACAAAAAATTATATCCGTATTTACGTTTTTTGTGCTTTGTATAACACAGAATTCGGCAAAAGTCTTAATTTAAATATTTAAACCATATTATATTGTAGTATAACATTTCATAAAAGTACCTATATTAATATTCTAGTTAGAGAATTGTGTATTATAGATTTGATCTTGAATCGTCTTCATATTTAAATTTGTTTTTTTTATATCAGATTAAATTTGTCGTTAGGGTACCACGTAGTGCATACTATTATTTGATTATAAGTACATATAAACGAGTAGGTCATGATGCAGAGCACATACGTTACTCGCCGACTCAAAATCTTGAAATAGTTTTGTCTAATTTGAGATAAATATTTGTAAATGTCATATTGTGTTATTACATTGTGGTTCCGCATTGTTTACAGCTTGTAACAAGAGCCCTTACGGTTATGACAATTGAACACGTTATATTATCCAGAGAGAAGTAGAGACTAGAGAGACAAGTTGTAGTGCCTCATGAGGCAATATTAACAAACTTTAAGTGTGCCTAAGGAGAAACGCAATTAGCCAATTACGCCATTTGTATGATAGTGATTGTGGAGTGTATAATGGAATGTATTTAAGTAAAATATGTTGACATTCAGTGTTATATGTATTTGAAAAAAGTACGTTCATGTACCTACTTCACGTTTTTATTTCAACTGGGTATCGTGTGAAGCATCTTTCTAATTAAAAGGTTATTATTTCTAAAAGAAATAGAAATAATAAATGGAAAATTATCTTTTGTGTTTATGAATTTTTGTACCCAAAAAATATCTAAAATCTATTATCCGATTAAATATCGAATCATATCTACATTTTGAATAAAATACATATTAAAAAAGACTGTGTTAATTGTTTATATAATTTTATAATATTGATTACATACTAAAATAATTATTAGAAATTTAGAAACCTAAGAATCAGGAACAATTGTTTTAAGTTCTTAATCCTTAGCTATAAAAATTAAACATTTTATACATTTTTAACTACAAAATATTTTGCAGATTTTCGTAATTTTGATGAATTTTATAAAAATTTGAACCTCGGATGCTTATAAAAAAATGTGTGCATAATATGTATCTTTAATATTTTTGAACTGCTATAACTTATGAGAAACCTTATATTACATTTTCAAACTTTTGGAAAATTATTTATCGATATTTATAGAAAAAAATTGATTTGTAAAAAAATAAGGTGGACAACTGGAAAAGTGGATACTGCAGTGCTGTACAGTAGTTACTATAATTGCTATGTATGTTATTGTAATTAATGTGTAAGATTTAAATTCAATTATAAATCATTGCATATGAAAAACGGTTCTGAGCGAGATGGGGTATCCTAGAATTATAGGTACCTAGGTACATGTATAAATAATCAAATTTAATTATTAACAAATATCACTGAAAATCAAATATCGTAAAAAATTAAAAATCAAATGTTCATAAAAATTAATAATACTATCCATCGTACTTTTTTTTTTTTGATAAAGGTGGAATAAATTGTTGGGAATCTTCTTATAAATCTTTTTATGTTACCTAGCTATCAAAAAAAAAAAAAATTATTAATTTCTAACTAAAAAATAATTTGAAGGATTTGGATTAATTTTGTCAGAATTTGGATTTAAAATGCATTTACAAATTTACCGTAGTTATCTAGGTTATCTAGGTATCTTTAATTATTTTGAATTTCTACCAAAAAACCGTATGAGGACACTCGCATTAAATTGTAGAGCTTTTTTATTAAGTGAAGAAGTTTTTATAAATAAAACAAAATAGTCACGATCCAACTGAGTCTTGGATTGGGTACATATCATAGAAAATATGCTTCGACGAAATAAGATCACAACAAGAAGTGACAATCGGTTCTTTGAGAGTTAAGAAAATCATAAAAGCTACAGTATAGCACTCACTGGGTGAGATAATGGGTTAGGAGAAGAGCCCGTGGGAGGGAATAGTGTATTTTACCTAATGGATTTTAAATCGAAGATGGACAAAACAACAATAATGCTTATACCTATGTATATTGTATGAATATAATAAATTAAATGTATACGAACCTTGGCACAGGGGACCGACCCATTGGCCCGACACACATTTTATTTTGCAGATCCTGGACGGCGCTTCAGCATCTACGGAGGACGAAGACACCACGGAAGCTGATCCCTTGCCGGAAGGGGACGACAGGCGTGCTGGGAATTTAACCTCTGACAGTGTCGAAAAGTCCGGTGACATGCCTGACCGTGGAATAACTCTAGTGCCATTTAGCGTCAGGCCGGGTGAAGGACAACCACCTCCGTCGACTGAAACGAAACAAAAAAAATTACAAATTAACGACCACAATGTTCAAGAGGATTCAGCGAAAGCATTTTCAAAGGGTTAGATAATGGACGTTTTATTTTTATTTTCTTAAAAATTAAAATTGTGTAAACCATTTTAAAGTAAATATATAATTTATAAAACGTCTTATTTTAGCAGGTCCCATATCAGGTTAGGATAGGTATTAGGAACATCTTAGATACCTACCATTATTATCAATGGCTTCGCATTGTTCATTTTCAATTTCATTTTCCCGAACAGTAGAAGTTTAAGATTAAACTATTATAGTTTTTATTAAATAAGACTGCAATAAATAACTTTAAAAAATTGGATATTTCGTAAAAAGGATATGTCAAAGCTTAGATGAAATATTTATAAGTCGACGACTGTTAACCTGCACACCCGATGCCGCAACCTGAGCTGTCTACTCTTATTTGAGACAGAGTATAATATTATAGTTTACATAATATTATGTAATTTTACATTAAATCATTATAATTTTTAATTAAAACGATATTTTTATTTTTACATATTTTACAATAATTATAATTTAGTTTTTAAATAATAAACTGTGGTTTTTGGTATACCATGTATACGTTTTGAAGGCGTTAATGGAATAACAATATGAGGTGTTGCCTGATGCCTGAATGTACAAGACCGACTATAAGATACGTTATGATCAGTACCATATTCCTAAATAAAATTATATAGTTGTTTATGTACTAATAAAATATTTTAAGCCAAATAAATATTCCAATTTAAGCCATTCTAAGAAACTTAATGTAAAAAAAAATGAATTTTCTAATGTCTATATTCCATTGATATTTATTAATTGTGAGTTATGAATTTTTATTATCAGTGTTTGTTTTGATATATCAGTGTACTCACTGAATATTTTACCAATTTAGTTACCAATATTAAAATAAAAATTAACTGATCGATGTATTTATTATATTATAATATGTATATTAAATCGAAGGGTCTGATGTTAAAACTTAAAAGTGTGTTAGTAAATAGACTATACATTTGTTATTCAATTTCTATATTATATTATATGATATGTATAAAGGTTAAAACTTTAACATAAAAACATCATTGTTTTGTTATATTTTCAACCATATATTGAATCAAAATAGTTGAAAACTAAGATAGCCTGTTGAATTTTAATTAATTTTAATAAAGTATAAAATTTAAGAAATAATCTGTTAAGTGCGAACTTTTAAGCTTTATATTTCTAGTTTCATCCATAAATAATTACTTAGTAAAAAGTAAATTGTTACATGTGTTAAAATCTAAAAAAATTAAAATCAGTAGAAGAAAATAATTTTAAATGGTTAAACAATTATTCCAAAAAGTAGATCATTTATTTGAACAACTAACTACTTTTTTTAGTTTACTTTCAAATGTATTAATTAAAACTTTGCGTCTTTAGACAATTAAATACGTTGTAAAAATGTACAGTGTTAGTATTAACTATCGTTCATAAAAGGCAACGATTGCGTTTCTTGTCGTTTTATATAAAAATGTAATGCTGCAAGATAGTTTAACGAGAAAAACAGCAAAAAGGTAGTTACTTACGTGTTAAAATGAAACGAATGATCATATTTATTATTAAGACCACCCAATAGAATGCAGTTAAACACAACTGATGAATTAATTACAACAAATATGAAGTTATAAACTTTTACACAGACTTATGAAATAAATTAAAAACAAAATGGATTAAATTTAATTTGTGTCGGTGGACTGCTGTATTATAATTTACCAAAATAATATCATATAGTCCATGAGCCAAATAATTGAAAAAGTTAAACCCGTTATGTATAGTACTTTAATCTTTACATTAGTTTTTTTTTTAATAAGTTCTATATAAATATTAAATCAAAATATTATTTTAGAATCCAAATATAGTATCAAAGTTTAAAAGAGATCTTCATTAAACAAAACAATAAAAGATTCAAAAATTAGCTTTCATTGGAATGCGTGGCTTTAAGTTTTAAATGATAAATATATAACTAGTAAATTTAATGCACATTTTTAAGTTACAATCTAAACAAATTCAAACATATTTATTTGAATCAATAAATTTAGACAAAAAAATACATATATAATAATAGGTAGTTAATTATAGCAGTTAATGATAAATTGTGACTAATATATTACGTTTTTTTATGGGATAAAATGATGGTTTTAAAAATACAGATTTTTAATGATCCTTGGTTATATGAACATTAATATTAATTATTTTATATGAAATTACTTTTAATTTTTTCATAATTTATTCCACGTAATAAAGAAAATAATAAATTTAAGCATGCTTTGAAATAATGATCAAAGGTAGTACAATATATAATGATAATATTATAATATCTAAGACTTTAGATAATATCAGTGCAATATTTGTTTTCTCTCACGGACCCACGCACGACATTGAAAAATATAACCATGTGAAATCAGTTTTTCATGATTTTTGAATAATCTTGGAGTAAAATTACATACTACAAAATGTATAAGGTATACAGTTGGTTAAGATTTGACTTTTTGGTTTTATATTTTATAATTATTTAAATTTAGCTATATTTGACTTTAAAAATAAAAATAATTTGATGTTAAATTAAATGGACATTATATTGATGAAACAATATTTAGACATATCTGTATATCATACCCTCAAAAATGTTGTTATTTATAATTTTTTTAATGAGTGATTTTACTAGATCTTATAAATAAATCAAAAGCGTATACAAAAATCGGTTAAGTGAGTTATGTTCTGCTGTACCTACATTAGATGTCTAGACTCTAGATAGTCACTGTAATTGTGTATTGGATATGTTAAATTTGAATTCTATGATTTTAAATCATTGAATACGAAAAAACAATTCTGAATCAGCCTATAAATGTGTATTAAATTGCTGAGTAGATGTATTTTATGATATTATTGTGATAAAAGTAGGTAATTTATTTTACTATTAGGCATTAGTACTAAAGTAGGTTAAATATATTTTTGTAGAAAAAATTGTATTTAGAAAATATGTCATTGAGCGTATAAAATATAATACTAGACCTACTCTAAAAGATTCAAGTACTCACGAAAAATATTTTTAAATTACAACAAAATAACTAAAAATCGTTATTCTTGGTTTTATTAAGTAATTCCGTCCAACTTTGAACTTATATACATTATTATTTACTATACATTTGGTTACAGAATGAACACTAACATGGAACCTTGTTTTAAATTTTCAATCCTCAGCTATGAAAATTTAACATTTTATAATTTTTTTTTTGTTTTTACCAGTACTTCTGGAAACTACTTGAAATTTTAAATCTTGATTCCCATCGGAAATGATAATGAAGTTGAAAATCTAAGCATAATTTCGACTACTTATCCTGTACACGCAGACACTAAAAAAAAGACACACATCGTTGTAATATCATTAATATCAATACATTCATCACTCTACTCAGAATCTAAAAATTATTTCGAGTGAAAACGTTTTATCCATGTAGAGCGTGGGCCTAAGAAATAAAACAAACAGTGCGCTTCTCTAAATTATTGTACATCAAAACGATTGCATCCTTCATTTTTCTTTATTTAAGTCTATATGTTTTTAATGAATACTTTTACCGGTTCCTATATTGATTGACCAGTGTCATTTACTATCTACCATTGAGTAAATAATATATTATATATTATATAGGTACTATGCACTGTACCTTGTAGTATATCATGGTACCGCTACAAAATAAGTACTAGATAATATTAGGTAACCTAAACATTTTCAGATGCGCCTAAAAATATATGTTTTTGTTAACTCTGTTCATTGAATAATATCAATTTTTATTTTTAGAGTTTCTTAACACCAAAAATACTAAAACATTATTCATATTGTTGCAGTATAAGTGCCGAAGTGCGTGCATTGTGTAGACGAAGGGAAAACGTTCCAAAAATAAAAAATAAACTTTTATATTTCGAAGAGACCCGTTTCACCATTCTACACTAAACATATTGTCAAGGACATTGCGTAAACGGATAAATGACAAGCGGTTAAAACTAGACTACGTCGAATTCGCCGTTTAGGAAAGTCTATTGCAAAAGTCTATTTTTTGAGGTGCGTATCTAATAATATGTGCTGAACGTAAAATATATTTAATTCTCACTTATAAATATCACGTTTGATATAAGACGTGGCCAATATTCATAGTGGACATTTTTTTGCAAATGTATTTTTGTTTTTCTATTCTGCGTACCATTTAGGTACATTATATTAGTAATGCACCAGTAAACTAAATGTAAATAAATAAATAAATAAATAAATAAATACAAACATGCTTAACTAAGTATAAAGGGCTCTAAAAAAATAAAATACATACACTAATCTTATGAGGATTTACTAATTTAAAGAGGTGAGTAATGGAGCTTGTATGAGACTCGTCATTTTAAATAATTATTACTGTGCATCCTACAAATTATACAATTATTGTACTTTGCTTCATGGCAGTTATAACACCCATTTCATAAATTGTGAGTACCTACCTATTTCATAAAATGGGTTGTTATCGTTATCAATTTTATGAAATTGAAAAAATGCTGTCTCTACGTCGTGTAGTTGCACTATATAAATTAGGTACCTGCTTTATATAGAAATGACATTTCAAATTCACATTAAGGAGTTAATTTCATCATCTGGGATTCCTCATGGTATTACTAAACGGTACTCAATTTAAAATAACGATAATTTTGCTCCAAAAAAAAGTAAATTAGGTACATAAAAATAGATTATTTATTTTTTCAATTAAGTTTAAAACCTAATGATATCTTAAACTAAAGTTACATTTAGTCGTAATCTAGAGAAAACTAACAAGATATTCACCTAAGATAAACCACGTGTTTGTAAATAGGAAAGCAATGGTTTACTAAAATTTTAAAGCAAAGACTGGAACCGTAATGAAAAAATCCCGGTTAGGACCGAAACCTTTTCAAAAATCATTGGACCAAAACTCTAAATATTTTTTTTTAGGATTCGAAATCTATATCTTGATTTGGAGATTTTTTCAGTTTCAAATTCAAAAAACATTTATTTATAATGAATAGTAGAAATGCGCAATAACTAATAATAATTCATTATAAAATCATAAATCTGTAAAAGCCCATCAATAATGTTATAATACTATTAACTTTGAAAATTGTCCAATACAGAATTGTCATAAAAAATATAAATTCCCATGTCCATGTAATAATCGATAATAAGCCCGTACCAGTGATAATAGATAACTATAATTCTATCAACATATAGATATAGATTGCAGATAAGTACCATGTATTGGTGGGAGCGGGATGGGGGTGCCAATAACAAAAATGTTATAATTTAATGATATTTTCATTATTATTTCTGGAAATAATAACAATTCGTTTATAAATTAGTTTGGCTAATATTCTATAGTATTGGACGTATAACTACGTACCTATACGTATTTCGCTGTCAGTCACTAGTGTTTTTAAACATATTAATATATTATTTCCGTATTAATATTATCAATACACCTTATGACATAATATTATTGATTTTTTTTTTTACTGTGGCCTGCGATTATTTGGCAATTAATATTATTTAAACTTTATACCATAAAAGTAATAACAAATGTATTATTTTATTATATTTAATTTTGTATACAAATTTTTACCAGGGATATTATATTAAAATCACAGCTCCAACAACAGCAACCGCCACTACTGAGCATATGATGTAGAACATTAAAATTTAAAATATGCGAATGTAACAATGGTTTAAATATATTTGTGATGTACCTTTTACTAGTGATTTTGTAATTTTGTAATAAACCACTCATTGTTTCAGGATACATTTCACGTTTTATTGTTTATTATTGTTGAATACATTTTTTATATTTTAAAAACATAACATCCCTTCTTGTTTTAAATTATACAATCACAAATAAACATTTGGTTTTCAAATTGCGTAGGTGCACAGCTTCTTCATATATTTTTATTTCAGACAACACCTTTTTGTAAACCCTACAAGTTATTAACATTTTGCCATTGGATACGTTTATTTTACCTAAAAATATGATGTGTTAATATCTTATCCCCCGATTATTTGTCTTTGTTTCAATACAACATTATTGTGTATAATATAGTTTATATTTCAATCTTATTTCTCTTAATTTAACATTGACGTACATATATATTGCAGCCGAGCATCAAAAATGTAGGTAAGACAAATTAAAATGTAAATAATGACATATATATATGACGTTCTATTATGTCCTAGCCAAATGTAAGATTATAAAACAAAATAACGTGTTATGGTTTGGTTTTAAAGAATGATCAATATAAGAAATTACTTTACAACTGTTTTTGCTTTATTCTCAAGAAAATTGTTTTATTTACGAATTTATATAATATATACTAGCAATATAGCCCAAATTCACCGGAAAAATGAAAAAAATATAAAATACGGCGCTATACATAGATGTATCTCAGTTGTATTCTAAGATTCTCTCCGGTTCATAGGAAAATCGGCGTCGCCGCGTCGGTGTACTTTACTTCGTGAACTAATTAGTTAGCAATCCGCATGTGGTTAATTGGATTTAGTACTTGGTATATTTTGAAAGAGGTTAAAACAACTCTCTTCATTCTTCTGGTATTACTAAGAAACATTTTAAAAATTTCTCAAAAATCGGTCCAGTAGTTGTTGAGTATTCATTCAAGCTACAGACATTTATTTTTATACACAGCAGAATAATTCACTAAGCTCACCCCCATTTTTCCTTTAATAATGAATTTATTTAAATTCTGATTTTTGAGATTTTTTTAATCTAGTTATGTAGTCAAAGACTATTTTTCAAATAGGTAATTGAATTTATTTTTGTACTACTTGAGGCGTGTCCTCTAGCGATATAAACTTCTGTTTTCAAATGAGAACAACCCTTTTTTACTGAAAATTATTTAGTGGATAATTATTTTAAAAATCTTTATGAACCTAATTAAACATTTGAATTAGTTTCTCAATTGTTAAAATATTTATATTAAGGATAATATTGTAATTGAGAATGGTTTAACAAAAATATAAAACAGTTATAATTTACCTATCAGAGTCTAGTATTGGAACATTTTTACAAATTATTAATGTTGGTAAATTAATATTAACTACTTAAGTTTTAAAATCATCAAAGTTTCCATATCTTCCAAATCCATTATCATGCAACTATTAGGCTTAGTCTGAAAAGTTAATCATCTCAAAAACTACTCATACAAATTTGATTCTGATACGTCAACATTTTCAGAAAAAAGTTTTCTCTAAATGATTCTCATTAAAAAAAAAAGTTTGTACCTCCACATTACATTCTTTAAGCAGTATAAAAAATCTCAATAATTTGAAAATATGGCCTTTAAGTATACTTCAAAATACCAAAAATCGGATTTCGAATAAATGAATTATCAAAGGAAAAATGGGGATGAGTATGATTGATGAATCATGCTAAACATAGATTATATAAAAGTCTCTTTTATTTCTGAATCAATGACAACCTAAATATAAACAAAAAAATATTCAATTTTCGTAACCTGTAATTAAATACTTGTGTGAGCCACCCTAAAGTAATTGGGACATATATTAGTTTGAAAAACGAAGCTTTAAATTTAACACTTTTGAAGTCTGAAAAAAAAATGTGTGAAAAAATTGGTGCCAATTGGTTCAGAAAGCAATCAATAGTTTCCGAAATTACTGTATACTAGCAAACGTAGGTACATTCATTTTATGTAATATAATATAATAATAATAATATAAATTTGTATAAAGATATCTAAACTAAGATATATCTACAATATTATTTTGATGTGTGAAAAATTCATGAGTTCTAATTTCTACTTAAAAATTTTAATTATTGACTGTGGATATTTATAATTATGCTTGTTAGGTATATAAAACATCATAATTATTAGTTAACGAAGGTTAATATTTATCAATCAATATATACGGATAAAACTTTATAAAAGTTTTAATATAAAATCCATAATATTGTACATATTATTATGTGAATGGCTTATAGTTACAATCAAAATAAATACATACCTATTGGTTTGTGACAATTTTAATCTATAGTTGTCAAATACGACAGCCAATAAATGATAGAATTGAATAAAAATTATTTAAATTGGTACGTAATCCTTTATAATATATATAAGTACATTTTTATTGTGATATCACTGATATGCACAACATTAATATTTTTGTCAATTGTTTATTATACAGGATTTATTTTAATTTATACCACACATACTGACATAAGACTATAAGAGTCAAGCTAAAAGCTCAGAATAAAGAATTACCTCAGCTTAGTGTTATAATATGGTACTTATTAAATGTAATTATTATTCAATGCGTCCCCAGAACTTGGGACTGATATTTTGTATAATGGATTTATAATATGTATTATTATTGTTTATATGGGCATTGGGCAGGTTTTGTTCTTAGTAACACACACTTTTCTTACTCAAGTCACAGACTTAAATATTATAAGTAAATTAACTTTGCCTACAAGGAAAAAACATAAAGTGTTAATTGAGTAAAATAGAAAGAGAGAAATAGTTAGGTATAAAATAAATGAGAGTACGAAATGCCACTATTCTATAAGTATCACTCCTATTCAATAACTAATTTTATCGTGTGTGACGCAACATATGTTCCTATTATAATTATTGCATCCTTCTCTTTCACTCATAATTTTAGTTCTGAAATAGATCAAGAGAGATGGATAGAGCACTGGAAAACTGTAAATATTTTTTTCACAAGTATGTGTGTGGTGATTCTTAGCCCCATTAAGTATAAAATATTTTAAACTATACAAATTTTTTTGAAATAATTGATTGACTTCGACTGTTTCATCTTTAAATTTTTTTTTTAAATGTAAAAGTATGTTTCCTTTCAGCATGACATTTAAAAAAGTTTAAAAATACAGAAAAGTATTATTAGGAAAAATAAAATAAAACTATTTTATAGCTTTAATGTAGTATAATATTTTTAATATTTTAATACAATTATAAAAACAAATCAACATGTATTTAGTGTATACAGCTTTCAGTGAAATATAAAATGTCTAAATAATAAATATAAATATATCGTTTGAAATAAATCATGTTATACCTTACCTATGTCTTAAATCGTAGTATTGTTTTAATACCTCATATATTAGCTAAGCCTGAAATATTATAAACTATTATTTACATAGAAATATATATTGATACAAATATACAACTTGCAATTGTTTTAATTTATTTATTTCGCAAAACTATTAAATATGTCATTAATCATTGGAGTTTAAAATGTAACTAGAAATTTGTTTTAGTGTAGATGGTATTGAATCTGAATACATGCTGTATGAATTCCACGGCACGTTCTTTAAATAAAAAAATAAAAATACTAACTCGACCTGATTAACTTTTTTCCAGTGTCGTTCTCCACGACTGTCCCTATTAAAGGATCAAAATTTGCACAAACATATTTCGTTTTATCTTTAAACCTCGTTATCTGCACTAAGTTTATCTCCATTTGTGATTTATAACACCGCCACTGTTAGTGGTAGATGGTAAATACTAAATAAACTACAGAGCTCCCCAGTCCTGGTAGTTGTATGTATATTGTTTAATTAAAAAGTAAAAACTTTAATTAAATCCAACAGGACTGATAACAGGATTTTGTGTTATGGAATCGTTTCGTTGAATACGCTACTATGGTAATGATCACTAAAGTAGATTAACTGTAGTTTCTTTGATTTTTGATCTATATCATAAATTATAATGGCAAAAACGGTCAATAGAGTTCGTAAAAATATATATATTTTTTTAAATGTATTGAATAGCGTTGATGAGTTTGTTTTTAAACACTCCATAAAGTAAATTATTAGAGATTTTGAAAAAATTGGAAAAAAACGCTACGCTACTTTCCATAAAATTGTTAAAATAATTATTAATACTTACAGTTTTAAGAAATGGAACAATGTGCGTAGAACATTATAAATTATTAACATTGTAACTTAATGCAAAATTTAAAAAAATTATTTTGAAAATTATTCGTAAATTGGCATTTGTAAATGTATTATTGTGTTATCCTAATCAACCTAAAATATGGTATTTTAATAATTAAAATATTTTCTTTCCACTCAGAGCTGTTTTTTGAATTGTTATCATTATTGCATTCAAATTAATAAGAATAGTAAAGAACATATTTTTTAATAAATGTGTGGTATGCAATGTACCAACATCCCTGATTATTCTATAATAGAAACAAACATGTTATTTAAAGTAATAATAATTATTAAGTAATTCAGTAGACAAACAAACAAATCTCGTATAAAAAAAATGAAAACACTTTTTACAAGTACTTACTCATATACAAAACCCGAAATCGTGTACCTATATACTGTAATAATATTTTTAATCGATATCATATGAAATAACACGTAAACTTGAATATTGTTTATTCACCATTAAAACTTCTAATTTTATAAGATGCAATTTACCTCATGAGTTTTTGACCCTCATTTACAATAACAATTTGATGTTGAATAACACAAAGCGTGTAATTAAAGGTCATTTGCTGTTTTCGTTCATTCCCCTCTTCTTTAATGTCTTTGATCGATTTGTACGTACAACACAAGATGTTTTTTTTTTTTTTTTTTGTATGAGTATGAGTGTGTATACAGTTAAAAGCACCGGACATGAGGGAGGAAGCTATCACTTTAGTATCCTTACTTCTCAAGTTCTCCCCCCTCCCCCATTTCTATAGCTTCTTTTTCTTTCACCATAAACTTGAAACAAGTAATAACACACTATGTAATGTTTTTGCATCGTTATCAAATCTCAAATGAAGCTTTTCTACTTAATATTTTTTTTTGTAGATATTCCAACAACATGAATTCACCTAGCTACGTATGTAACAAGAATTTATTCTGCAAGCTTTAGAAAGAAAAGGATTTGAAATAGATAAAAGTATAATAATTCAAAGATTAGAAACAATTTTTTTATATTTAGAAACGAAAAAAGCCTCTAAAAGGTACGACTTAAAATATTAAGGGGTGGGTAGGGGAAAAATTATTTAATTTTGTCATCAAAGTAAAATTTACTAAACAAAAATATTATTTTGCTCTCAAAATTCACTGGCCTTAATATAATTTAATGATTTTCCAAGTAATTTTCTTTATCTAATTGTGTGTATAAATAATATTTTCCTATTATCTATTATTCAATAATGTTAATTGTTGAAAATTAAGCAACTCTAAAGTAAAAAAAAATGAAACCACAGACCATAGTGACAATAATATAAGTTGATTAATATGATTTATTTGACGTGACGTAATAAGGATAACTGATAATATTATTATAGTGATATACAATTAATTAATTATTATTTATTCTTTTAAATTAATATATTTTTTATTTTTAATGTCTAAATTTTTAATTTTTAATTGCCAACGACTATATTAAATAAAAATGTTGTATACATGGCTATCGTTATTAAGTAAGATAAATAAAATATACTTATTTACTAATATGTGTAACCTAAATCAAAATATATTATCCCCTTATTTCAAATATTTGTAGAGCAATTATTATTAAAATGCTTAAAATTTTTATAATAATATATTAGTGTTACATAATTAGGTACTTTGAATCGATGTTCAAAATTTGGTAGGTTCTAACTTTTGTTAATTTAAATACAATTTATTTTATGAAAAAAACATATTATCTAATCAAAAATTTTTATTGACTTATTATTTACTGTAATTTTATCATAAACAATTATACTAGTTTATCACATATATTATTTATCAAAATATCTTATGAAAATTAAAACAATATCTGAGACTTTGAATTGTAATTGAATATTTATATAGTTCCCCTTTACAAACTTTATAAGCTTTATAACTTTGAAAAACATTTTGCTAGTTTGAGGATTTTTTTTTTAATTAGAAAAATTCTAAAACTACCCACAAGTAAACCGAACTTTTGAAAATAATAAATCAAATATTCATTTTAATATTTTATACTTCAATAAATATTTAAAAATAATTACAGAACAAAGCTAAAGGTAATTTGTACATGCATTGCTAAGTAATTTTTGATAATTGGTAATAAAATCTCTAATTACATTAGCATAGTAATACACATACTATGTGTACATATAATTATATAATATTATCTTATTGATTGTTGATGTTATATTATATGAGAGAATAAATTAAAATATTTTATTTTTGGTTTTTTAGATTCTGAGTGGTGCGATGAATCTATTGATTGTACAATGATGTTTGTTTGTTTGTTTTTTTCTGTATGTCATAAACATACAAGGGTAGTAAAAATGCTACGATTTTTTACATCAACATCTTTTCTGATAGGAAAGTGAATCTATAGTTGGTTGATTCGGGAGATAAAGAATTCAAAATTCACAGTTTATTCAAGAACGTAGGGAATAATAAAAAAAAATTCAGGAAAAATGGTATTTTTTTGCACAAAATAAATTTTGTTTTTGGTGTAACTAAAAAACTTATAACCGTACATACTTTAAATTTTCTCAAAATTTTTTAACGTTTTCAAAAATTGTCAAAGTATTTAGAATCTATTTGAGTTATTTATGGTCTTTTCGAATTTTTAAAGGTTTTTCTTAATTATTGTTAACAAGTCATTTTTAGCTTTTTAAATATCTTGAAAATGTAATACAACATTCGACATAAATTGTTAACTAGGTATGTAATTAAATACAATATTTTTGTGGTTGTCTGAAGTTTGAATTGGAAATGGAAAGTTAAAAGATTATTTTTAAGTTATAAATTCATAAAAATTATTATTTTGATATTTAACATAAAAAATTTAAAAGGAGATTCACCATACATTTTCCTACCTTAAAAAAAGGTTAAATTAATTGGAAAATAACTTTAATTTTTTAATTTAAAATTTGTATGATATTGGATATTCAGCTGTTAATTAATGAATTTCCATCAATCGACTTTTGAGTGTAGACTCTTAAAATGTTTACCAAATGCATATTGTATATATTAGAATTTCTTATTCATGTTAACATTTTCAAAAGATTTTGACTCTTTTTGAGCAATTAATAGTCATGGCCCATGAGCAATTTTGAAATTTTGTAATTATTTTTTTAATTATTGTCAATAAAAATTGTACTGCTTAAATAAGATTGAAAATATAATTCAAGGTTTCTCGTAATTTTTTTCGATAGCTCTTCAAAAATATTAAAGATATGTTAGCACGATTATTTGTTTACATGAATTTTTAAAGATTAATTTTTGACAACATTTTTTTAGTTAGTAATTCATGAAACGCCGTAAATGTTGAAACTCCATTTTTTCGATTATGGGATTTATTTTCTCAATATAATTGGTATTGTACCTGGAATACGGCGTAGGCATATGGTATTCACCTAATACCTATACCTAATAGCTAATACAAACATGTCATTGGTTCCTAAAAAAATATCAATTACTTTTAAATCTATATTAATATTCATTTTTTTTTGCTTTTAATATTAAAGTTTAATATTATGCACAATTTAAAATACACATATCTATATAAAAAAGAGTGTTATAAAATGTGATAATTTCGATTAATATTTATTAAGACTTAATATCTTGATAATGAATCATGTGAAGCTTTAAAATAATAAGTAGGTACTTCTACAGTGTAAATAGAGAACTTTTCCAGTACATTTTTTGTTAATTATAAACATAAATATATTTATTTATTTTTTAGATGTTAATTAATCTGATTTTAAATAATTACTGTATTGATACAAATGCCAAATACCAATTCTTAAAAGTGCCTAGTGCCTACAGGCTACAATAAAAATAGGTAAAATGTTAAATGTTATAAAACTAATCTTATAATTAATACTATTTAGTATTCTACTTTTATATTTTTATTTACCATAATGAAAAAAATATCAACATTTTACGTATTAAAATAGTTCGTACATCAAAGGTGGTGGAAGGAATTTGACAGATATTTATTGTTACTTTATAAAAATAAATTATTTTTGATTAGTATAATGCACCGATAAGGAGCTAGAATTCTTTTAAGAATCTACAATCTGTATGTTACTGACACTCCATTACGTTTGTTTATATCCAGCCGGAGGATATCTATAACTTGAAGGTGTTTTCAACTTCTAAAGATGTAAAAGTGTTTACCGGTCCTTAGGGATATGGTAGTTTATTTTACATGCAGAAGTAAAATAATGTAACATAAGGTAAACACAACAAAAGCCTTTGTACCACGATGGCTTACTATCAGCCACTTTTATTGAAAATAAAAGCAGACAACAAAGGCACTATTTAACATTCAAATCTCCAGGTTTAAATTTTAAAAATGTTAATCTATGTTTCGTGTTATGCAGTTTATTATATTATTCTGAAAAGTTGACGGTAAATGCATAATAATATAATCTATCTACAAAAATCTTGTATTTTGCTTCAATGGTAATTAAGACTTTAGAAATCATACGAAAACAATAGAAGATACCGTTGTGAAATCATTTATTTATAACTAAAAGTATGCTTTTTTATAAAAATAAAACTTCCTTTAAGTCAAATGGAATGATGATACTAGGATATCTTGATTTTTTTGAACACTTATTACACAAGAATTACTGTAGCATTTTTTATTCTTCCTTACTTTTTTATGTAAGCTAAAAGTTGCTGATGTTGGGACCGATATATTTTAGTTTTCGTGTAATATTATACAGAGGCTATCTTGAAGTTTGTTATCTTTGGGACCTTTCGACTAGAAGGAAAGTAGTGGGGAAAAGTTAAAAAGTTAATATAACAGATGTTCTTGTTTGAGACCCAAGAACTACGTTATTTATAAAGATGGCAACATTTTTATATAGAAGATTAATGTTGGTTGAAAAAAATAAAGGGAAACGACCAATATTATGAACCCGAGAATAAGATAAATGTGAGAAAACCGGACACCTGGTAGACGACTCGCTGGTATAACATTGGCCCCGGGTGTTTTACTGTTTTATTCGACTTCCGAAAACCAAACGTGGTACATTGAAATTTAAACATTAACCCTTCAGAAAAGTAAATATAATATATGAGTTTTTTCCAATATCCAAGTAGGTAGTTAAAGATGTATTTAATGATAAATATAGTCGTTCTGGATGGAAAATTCTAAGTTGTTTATACTTTTATTGTATATATACAATGAATATAATCTACATGTATTACACTTAGGCTAGTTCTTAAATACACTGATTAAATATATTAATTAATAGATAAATTATTCTATATAATATTTCTGTAATAAATAATTTTTGTTTATCGATACACCTGTATGTTTGTTAAAAAGTTATTAATTTTTACGAATTTAACCTTAAACAGCAATAACTATAATTTTCCGATAAGGAATGTGTTTCTACATAAGTTTGAATAGCTTTTATCATTTATTTAAGCAAAAAATATGTACAATGTGTATACCTACGCTGGCGTTTTAGACGGTTTTCAATGGCACCCCAGTACCTAAACGAAATAATTTGTTTTCTATTCAGATATCATTAATTAGCTCAAAATATGTTGGTGTAATATAGTACAATGTAAAGGTATGGGTTTTGTCATATTATCGGGGTCAACCAATCAGTGATTCTCTCCCCGGACCGATAGTCAACTGGAAATTCATAAAGACGAGGATTTTCCGGGATATTCCTTTTCATGTTGCATGGTCAGAAATCTGGGCCAGTATCGGTATAGTATATATAGGACCTATATAACCTAGCTATATTATAGGTAGTACGTATAGTTATTGTTGAATTGCCACTGTAATGGATTTCATAGTGCCCCGGGATTTTTATCTACTCGTTTTTCATTGGCGGAACGATGGAAGGTATAATAATAAATACCTAAAAAAAAAAGTTTCCAATAATATTACAGTAAATTTTTATATTACGATGCAGGTAGGTACATGGAAAACATTTTTCTCTTCTTCTATAGTTCTTCGTCGATAAGTACAACTATTATTAACAGTTTACCCCGAAGGTAATATTATTATTATTATTATTATAGCTACGTGAGTTAGTTTTATTATACAATGTGAACATGAAAATGAAACAATGCGTTGTACATGTGACGTACAATGCATTGACGTACTGAACATTAAACAAGTAATCGTATAAATTAACAGATTACCTGCATACCTACATCTACAAAAGAGCATAATAAACATTATACATAATAACCTGTATTTTGTTTATACAGCCATAAATCATAATTTGTATTACTATAAAGAATACGCTGACAAAATAAAAAAATATATAAACCAATAAATAAAACAAATAATGTATTGATACAGTTATGATTATTTCTTCGTTTACTTATAAAATTATATTATAAAAAGAAGTTAATTAGGTAAGTATAATTAGTTATCTATAAATATGTTCTATAATATAGTCTTCAACTACATATACTTTACACACGTATTCTCTATTTATACACATTATGGTTGTTATTTTTATTTTTCCTTAACTTAAAAATATTTAATTTGATAACATGTATATTATCATATTATTATTATTACTCCTTTTAATTAGGAGTATGCTTGTAAGTTAAATTAAAAATTGACTACTGGTATTAATAGAAGTTAACTTTTGATTACCTACTAAGTATATAGGTACATAATTTATATACATATAAATATTTAATAGGTACCTAGTAACTTAATTCCAGCTGACCAAAAACATTATAAAACTATTTTAAGATTTACTGATGAGTGGATGAGTGTAAAATAATAACTGGAGTGTTATAGAACCCGGGGTGAAATCCTTAAGAGTACTCTGAAACAGAATATTATATCTTATGAAGCCAATATAATTTAGTTTCATAACGTGCTTCAAATACCGACGGATATAATATTATGTAGGTATAGACGTACTATATAGTTTGTGGATTAGTGATACGGCTGCAGTGTATATCGACCAATATTGGAATATTCTCAACACAATTTTATGTAGCATATTATATATTTCAATTACTGGGTTCGGTAATATTCAATTTTCAACCAGGATGCCAACGATTTATGTGCCTGCGTTTCCATATTCCATTATACTAAATGAACGGGACATTACTCGTTTTACTGGTTGATGGGGGAAAATAATGTGTATAATATATATAATATAGTAAATATAAATAATATATATATAACCATTCAATCATAGTAGTGCTGTCAGGGAATGTAAAATGTAATTTGAAACTACATCATTGGTTATATTATATTTATTGAAATATTAAATAAAATACAAATTTAAATATATATTTACCCCTATTTTATGCTTTTAAAATCTTGATACTATTTCGTGCCAACTGGTCATTTAAGGTACAATGAAAAAATATGATCACTTGATTTTTGATACAATATTAATTTTTATTTATTTACTAAACATCTGAAAATAATAAATTATAAAATGCAAGATTTTACATTTTTTAAGATTTGTGAGTGATGTCATGACTTACCTTTGAATAGTATAACCAAGACTTTATATAAGTAGGGTATAGGTACGATCTGAGTATCTGACTCCAAAGTGTCTTATTGGCTAACTGTCTTTTAAATCATACCAATTGCAAACCACCGTATACCATAAATCTCCCTGTACAGCACTTTCAAATGACTATCTTGTAATATATTGTCCTATCAAAAGAGTGGTGACTGTGTTAGGTGAAAATTCAAAGATCTTATGTATTTTGAGCCATAAACCAAAAAAAAAAAAGAAAAGAGATTTGCGTAATATTCTACCAACAAAAATCAAAAATTATTACTCGAAAGGCTCCCTTTTGGTAACCCTGAAGTCCATATTTTTTTATAATACGTGAGACCTGTCCAAACGGTCTTCTTCATATATTTAACAATGAGTGGTGAGCTCCAGTTTCTATAGTACCTATATTATATTTGATATAATTTGCAAATAGCCAAATTATTGTTGTTTGGTATCATAATATAGCTTCTTTTCACTATTGATTGTTATTTTGTATACTTGTTTCATAAAAGCTAAAGTATAAATATTATATAAGTATACCTAAATAATATAAAAAATATTATAACGAAACGTTATAGTTGCATTGATTATTAGCTGAAAGTAAATATTTTTTTATTTTTTTTTTTGAGGTTAGAAGTATTATCAGCTCTTTAAATGTGTTACCGTATGTTTATAAGGTTTCATTTAAGAATATTTTATATTAAATATTGAGTTTAGAGAATTTTTATGAAGAAGGTTTGGAGAACTTAGCGGCGGTAGTCGTTTAGTTGTTATGAGCCGAACCAAAGTTAGTTTTTTGTCCACGTTTATAATAAATATTATTACATATAATATTATATCTATTTTTAACTAGTAGTCAAAGAGTTATAAGTATTCAAAGTTTAGATGAGTGATTAGTGGACTAAGATTTTACGCAGTACCTACCCCTGTGATACTCCACTTGCATAAACTTTAAATATCTGGGTATAACTATATAACTACTGTTTGAAATGTTAATAGGTTATTAACTACTTGTATAATAATAAAATTGCCAATTTAGGTGTATTTACTTTTTGTGTGTACATTTTAAAATTATAGATTTTTAATTAACATTATAAAAACAAAGGTCCACTAAGATTTCTTTTGCAATGCGATAATTTATGATTATTTTTTCAACTTTTTAATTAAATTACGCCATGACTCCGATTTTTGTTCATGTCTAATGGTTAACAAAAAATATTATAGATATTGATTATGGATAGTGACATATCTAAGTCAAATTTGTAGTATCTAGTATTTAAAATGAAACAAGGAAAATTGAGTTTATGATAGGTATTATTGGAAAATATTTAGGTAGCTAAATTTTAAAGGAAAAATAATAGAGAAATATACGAGTATAAAAATTAAAAATTCAAGAAATTATTTGAAAATGAATATCCATCATTCATTGATTTCGACAAATAAAAAACAATGGTCACCAAAAAATGATAAGACATTTTCCTGCTTCAGTGCTATTACAGGTTGATGGTGGCCACAGAGTAAATCACAAAGCGATTTCACGGAGGATTTTGGAAAAAAAATGGCATGAAATCATTGTGAATATGACAAACGCTTGTCGTTTAGAATAAATCGTTCAGTAGCGATGAACACACGAAGACGGAGTGTGGAGGCAAGGCGTAAATGTGATGAGGTATGGTGGTGGTGAGTCGTGAAAAAGAGAAAATGCAAATTCCATAGTCCTTGCTCAAAACCAACAATGATGAACGATGTAGGAATTAGAGCGGTACATTAAACTCATTTGAATACACGAACGGACCTCAACATGGCCAACCATTTATTATACAAACCATTTTCAGACTATTTTTATATTGCTCAGATACCACGTTAAAAAAAAATGTATGTAGAAGAGAGAGAAACAGGGAAAATGACGGGGAAAATCCGTTTAAAGGAACATTTTTCAATTTCTTTCCATCCCTTATTACGTCTGTTGACGTTTTATTTACTTTTCTCTTTAACCTAATAATTTTTTTTCATCCTGCTAATATTATTCTCGCACATAATGACTATAGATAGTGTTGACAGTGTTGTATACGTTTTATGTAACGTGTGTCATCCTATAAATATTACTCTACATAGTTATATAATTGACTGCCTGTCAAGAACCAAGATGCAATTATTTCATATTTTTCAGATCATTATCTCTTTTAAAGCTCAACAGCATAGATGAAGTGTATTTAGTGATCTTTCATAAGATATACTATGAGGTTATATTGCATTTAATATACAAAGGTAGATCAATGAAAAAATTAATTCAAGTTAAGTTAACTAAAGAAAATACAAGATCGATAAGTAAGAAGTTAACCGTTAATGAATCATTAATTTAATTCTATACCTAAATTAAAAGTTTATGTAGAAAATAATAATAACTTTACTCAGTTTAAAAAAATTGAATCTACTTCTTAATTACCTAATATGTGGATCACATACAGAGTGACAGCGCTTTTTCTAGTTTCTTAAACTATAATAAACAATTCTATTGAATTTTTATCATAATTCCAATTGCGTTTATCTATTTTACTTTACATGGCTATTAAATATTTAGACTATAAACATCTTAATTAATAATTTAACAAAATAATATTAATCGTCTATATCAAATAGCAAATTTACGGTCATATAATATAATATGCCTATGTGGTTTGGCGTTTGCTGCTATCAGTCAAGCAAAGTGACTGAGAGTAAGTAACGATCGCTTCTACTAGTTCCAGGATGGGTAACCACCAGGGTTCGTATTGCACAAAAACCTATATAGATGCCTATATAATCTATTAAAATATATCTATGTACAGAATTATTTTATCAAGAAAAACAATAGATATTACTATAGTATTGGATTATATTTATTTTTATATTAATATTTACTTATACATACATAATAAACACGAACAACTTCAACATTTTGTTCACTTGATGGATTATTTTTAATCAACTGAAAAAAGCTAAGTTATTTCAACTGTCTATTATACAAATTAAGTTAATAAGTTGATTAGAAAAATAACTAACTAGTTAATAACCACTTTTGTTGATATACTCATATAATGTACTAATATTATAATACGTTCCATTAACTTTTAAATTCAGACTAGTAAATACTGAACAACACAATTTACTGTAGCAAATTTGTTTAAAATCTAATAGGGATCCATCAATTATAAATTTATTAGGTAGGTACCTACCTATTTTATACTTTAACGTTTTTCAAATATTAGAAATATAAACTGTGATACAATATTCTATACATATTAAATCATAAATATAAAATAAATTATAATACCTAGTACATAGTTTTTTAATATAATATATAAATTAAAAAAATTAATGATAAATGTAAATATCAATAGTATCTATATAATATAACTTGTCATATACGTTATACGTATATAAGTATATACGTTCATTATTCTAAAATATAGAACCCAGGCTTTTTGATGATTTATTTAATTTAGTTTTCTGTAGGCATATAGAATAAGAATAGCCTTCAAAAACTTGTATTTCTAATTCATATAACAATGCATATAACTTATGTATATATTTTATTAAGTACCTATCTAAGTATAAATTGAATATTTTTAACTGTAATCATCAATATTAAATTAAATTGGAATCACAGGTTTTTACATTTGCCTGTCTTTAAAAAACAAAATATTTAAGACTAACACTTCTTTTTGAAGTTTTCCAAGTACTTGCGATTTTTCATACCTGAAAGACTACGCAATCACCAGAATCGGAAAACTTTATGTATACAAAATGTTCTGTACTTATAACAACTAGATTCATCGAAGCGTAATAAATAACGTATTTCTCCAACTGAAAAGTTTCTTCCTTTTTATTCAACTATATTTCAAGGTATTGAAAAGTTTTTTTCGTGAAAATATTGGTTTACGTGAAGAGTTTTTCCTATAATAAAGACTAAGATAAACACAAAAAAACTATAAAAAACTGTAGTTTGATTATTTATAAACAATTGGCAAATTAAAATATAGTTAAATGTATTTTAACAATTCAAATTTAATTATAAAAATATATTAAATTGCATTGCTAAATAATATACGGTTTGTATCAGTTGCATAACCTCAATCAACGTGAAACTCATTCTAGCTAATAGCCAAATGAAAGAAAATGAGAGCATTCAGTAAGCCGTCTTAATAATATGTCAGAATCTCTTAACCCAGATTATTAACTTCCAATCACCTCTTGATTTTTTATGAAGAGCAAACATTTTCAAGAAAATATAAAGTCCTAATTTCAAGATAATATATGATCTGATGTAGTTAGATGGGTAAATCACTAACTGTAACAAATGTAAATAATTGTGGACTATATTTTTTATAAATACCTGTAAGTTTGATCGTGTAGTCAAATGGCCTGTGACCTGCGGACATTGCTTTAATAAAAAAAAAGTGAGAAGCTCTATACATTATATTTTATTTCTTGAATTATTGTTGGACTATTGTATTATCATTTGAAAGAATATGAATAGCATATTATATATTGGATTTTTTTTAAGAAGGCATATTTCGCTAAATTATTTCAAATAAATAAAATCATGCAGGTAATCTTATAAAATTATAAGTGATCCAATTTGAATGTTGCATTAATTCAGTTTTAAAGTTTAATAGGTAGGTAATACTACTACAACAATATATAATATCCAGGTTGAATGAATTTTCATACAAGGATTGAATCATAAATGTCTGCAATAAATATTCAGTTCATGATTCAAAACAACATTTAATTCAAGGCAAATAATTAATACACGTAGGCACATTTATCATTAATTAATAATTTCACGTTTCAATTTGAAAGAAAAAAAATTCTTTTAAAATTTTTAGATAATAATTAGGTACATAATTCAAAATTTATCGAGGTATATTTAATTTTCCATACATCGCATTTGGCTGTTGATTAAAAAACCACTATACGACAAAATATATTATAATATCGCCTTCAGAAATGTACATAGTTTATCACAATATGATATTATAATGAAATATTGTTTAGATAAAAAAAAAATGAAAAAAGTGTATATTTTTGTTTAAATTGTTATTACGTAGGTACCTACTACCTTCTATACTATTTCAATCGAAATAGTTACACCTACTTTAGAGTTCAAACATATTATGGTCTGAATAAAATAAAGAATAATAAAAAAAGTTCAGATTTGGCCGTTTGATGAATCTTAATTGAATATTTAACACTTAGAACAATCTTAATCTGTAGTATAAAATGTAAATATAAAAACTGAAAAATTCTTTAAAAAATTATTTTAGTTGTTTTTACAAGTAGCTGAAAATAAACTATTAGTTTTATTTTATTAAATTTATACAAACTTTTACCAAACTGCTATGTTTCATATTTCCAGCCAAAACAATACCTAGCTATTTTGAAGGCTATACAATCATAATATTTTAGATTATTGGAGACTATTAAGATAATATATCAATTTCAGTAACTAACTCTGAAAATACTTAAAATAAGCTCAGAGACAATGCCACTAAACATTATAAACAAATAACTGTAATCTATAGATACTATAGGTCATTCTGAACTAAAAGTAAATAAAAGAGCAGATGCGCCTTAGTTGACGCAATTTATACTGGACAACCATTGACAGAACAAAAATCTTATATGAAGATACAAAAACTTTATTAATGAAATCAATAATACTAAATAGAAAAATATTTGGAATTAAAAAAATAACAAGTTAAATGAGATTAAAGAATAAAAATGGATGCCAAAACTCCAACATAAAACTAAAAGAATAAATTAGAGATGAAATTGTACCTACTAAATAGTTACGCTCAGGTCACGCCAACATTACACGCGGGTTCTTGATAGCTAAGAGGAAGAAGCACTTTAATGTTAATAATTAGAGTCACTTAATTTTAGTTGCATTTGAGTGAAACATGTCCTTAAAATTTAAAATAATTTTGACATCACGTGTCAAAAAATGAACTGTAAATTGTTGGCATTTTTATTACTATTGTATCATAAAAATATGATGATTCAACCCTATTAAACAATTAAGACAAAACATGTTTCTATTCCAAATTTTTAATGACACATAGTGCATAATATATCATTTAAATAATATTGACATAATCTATTGAATGGAAAACAAAAGGTTTTTCTGTAACATATTACAAATACCTAATTAAAACGATAAAAAAAATGTATAAACATATGATAAATGTACCTATTAATGAACAGTGTATTGTGTAATCCATAATCCATGTATAAATAAATAACTTCAATTCATTCTCAATATTCACTAACACTGAGCGTATATTTAAATTTTAAAAAATGTCTTAAGATACTATAGTATAAGTGTCTCGTATAATCCTCAACTAAACAAACAACTTAACCTCAACTTAACTAACATAACATAAATACACTAGCTGATTCTGTGCATTCTGTTGCCCGTAAAAAATGGAAACTCTTAAAAAAATTATGATTGTTCAACTCCTTTGGGGTGTAACTTGCTGCAGTAAGTGCAACTCAACCACCCTGGTAGGCAATCCGATTAAGTTGGATCACGAACAAAGGGCAAGTCATCCACCTTCGAAGTCAATGTTTGAAAATTCGATTTGATGCAAACGTGTACCTACCTGATCTGCCAGAATAATCAATGGCAACCAATAATAAATAAATACTAATTTCTTCCAATTATTTCTCCTATAGCCAATAGTAACCATTTATAAACAAAAATGCCCACCGTAAACCTCAAAATCCCCGTTTGAGCATATCCCCGGGAGGTGGCGGGTAGGAGGGTGGAAAATACTTTACGACCTATTCTCATACCATTGATTAATAGAATAGACTATAATAATAGACTATATAGTCTATTCTATAATCATTGCTCATACCAACCAAATACAAAGTAAAAATGTAATTAAAATCGGTAGAGCAGTTACGGAGGAGTTGCGACAGCACTAACACCGTGACACGAGATTTGTATATATTAGATATTATTATCACTTACATCGATGTATGTTTTAGACATTTTCTTCTTAAATTGTAATTTGTATTCATCAACCTTTTTATATCTTAATAAACGAATATTAAACTATTTATAATAATAAATTACAGTGTCATTTTTTTTATTAAGTGGCCTGTTCCTGAGTTTAAATGCGAAACTATATGGAATAAGGTGTAAGATTACCGTTCGACAGATGATGATAATTGTAATTCCTGATATTTTTAATATTAATAATATAACTATTAAGTATCTGTATATACTCATTAACTATAATAATATTTCTTATGCAATTCCAATACATCAATATGTGCAGTTGACATTCGAACACTAAACCAGGCTGTTTTCGGTAAACAAATATAACATGTGGAAATACGAGTATTTCGTTGCAACAGCAATGACATATCAACTATACCTATGCAGAAATATTTTTAGAAATAATAGGTTAATTTAAAGTTAAAATTTAAATAAGGTATATAATAATAATTTCCCATTTTGCCTGGGTTTATATTGTGACAAATGATTTTCAATTTACTTAAAAATACATACATTTTATTCCTAAGCTAACTTTTTGTAAGCACTATATTAATATTTTAATATTGTATAGTTAGAGAATGTTATGGCATACGACGATTACATAAAACTATAATTTGTGTACATTGTGCTCCAAAAACATAAAAATGAAAAGAAAAAAATACCATCTAAACGTTTTCAAAGTTGTTTGTCGAGTGTATATTTCGCAAAATATTAAAAACATTTAATGTATTTCGAAGCTGCATGTTGTGTTTACAAATCTTATGCACGTAGAGCAATAACTATTTACTTTCAAAAGTTTGAATTTTTATGCAATAACAAATTAAATAAATATAATTTACTTTACTTTCAAAATCATATAATATTATTTTTTTAAATAAATAATCTAGCATATTATCTGTTATTTTTTTATTGAATAAATAAATGCATTCTAAATATAAAATAAACTATGCTTTATGCTAATATTAAAGGCTCGTTTAATAATAACCAAGTCTTGTGGCTTCTTTGATTCCTAATATAACATTTAAACGGATTGAATTTACGATTAAGTGTATTGTACTGTTGCGTAGTATCTGTATAATCTCTAATTAAGCAATAAAATATTACTAAAATTGTCAAATAAACGAAAAATCATACTTTTTAAAATAAAAATCTATTGAAAATATTTAATAATAAAACATTTAATGATAGGTACCTATGTATGAAAAACTAAGAAAATTTGCATGGCTCTATTATTAAAAATCATCAATGTTATTTTGAAAAATAATCGATTAGAATATTATATAGGTAAAATTTAAATTAAAAAAAAAATTGTCAAAATTGGCTTTTGATTAATTTCATGAGAAGTACTTAACCCGTCAACTAAGAGTAAAATACATTCGTATACGAATATGTGTACCTATTCAATTTTCTAAAACAATAAATACAAATTAATTTGTGAATAAATTATAGGTATTGAAAAAAAACTAGCTTAAAATAAACTTTTTTAGGTATAGGTAAAATATAATTGTATCCTCTTCCTACTGATTTTTCCCTAGTCCCACTTATGTGTATCAAGTAAATAATGAGTAGGCACTATAAAAATAAAAATGTGTAATGTTACTCGTTGTTGTAAAATAATTTGACACGCCACTGCACACTGCCCTGCGTACCTGTCCCGAACCTATTGAGAAGAGATTCATATACGCGAAGTTTAGTTGATAATAATAATGTTTTTAAAAATGTCTTAAGATACCTATGTAATTAATTGTAGTTGTATATTATACAACTGTACTCGGCAATAGGAGATATAGTAAAGTAATAAAAATAATATAACAAACATTTTGCGTTTCATATATAATTTTCAAATGCAATATTATACATTTACTTTGGGTTTATAAAAATATCTGCAAGAATTTTCTGATTGCTTGTAATTTGTATAGGTACCTATAGTATTAATGTATGCCTTAATAATATTACGTTTATTAATGTTATTGTAATCTTTATACCGAACATCGATGAAAAATCGAATTAATATGTTAATAATATGGTTATTATTATATGTTTACTCAAATTAAAACCAATTACGTAGGTAATACATTTTTTTTATATATCAACATATTATATTTGAAATTTTTATAGGTGAAAACATTGAATTTAAAACTCTTAAAAACTACAGGTGTTTACACAACATGGAAACAATATTATGGTTATTATGATTCGTAAATAGCTTCGCTCGTACGTACCTGTAGGTTTCTCTACCTGCCCTAGGGCTGACGCCGTCGACCAAGTGCCGACTACGACGGTCATGAAGGCGGTCAGCATCGCGTACTTTCGCGCCATGGATAGGTCGCGTGAATCGGATGTCAGGTCAGGCTGAGGGGTAAGCAAACGGCCGGAAGAGGAGTGTTGACACGCGTGTAGAAGCTATGGCCGTCGTCGTGTGGCGGTCGACTGTCCGCGAAACTGTCGTACTACCTCCATGACGACACTGCCGGTAGGCCCGCCAATACCGCGGTGCCACTCGTACGGTACACGTAGATCGACGGTGGCGGTACGACGATCGTGTGTCTGGTCGTCTTTCCGGCGGTACGAATCGGCGTACCGGGCATGTGCTGACGGCACCGAAATCATCGGAGAACTGGCACGTTGATTTCCCGACCGCGGATGGGAAAACGGATTTCCCGGCACGCGCACGCGCGCACGCATGCATGTCGGCGTGAGTTTCGAGTACGTCCGCACGCTAGCTGCTCTCACCCCGGCCTGCGCACCACCATCCCACAGCCAAAGTCACCGCTAATGCTGATAATAATTTAGTCAAGTGATCTGTTCTTTTAGAAACTTCAAATTTCGACTTCGCCGTGCTTATTAGCGAAGTGGCGTGTACACATTTCCACGACGGAAGTCGATCGGTACATTATTATTATTATACTTGTATAAATAAATTATATTAAAATAAAATAAAAAATAAATAAATTAGGAGGTATAGTTCCAATAATCTGCATCGCTTGGCCAGACACGCCGCACTCTTACTGAATCTTTTAGTGTTTAGACGTGTTTTATTACCCCCCCCCCTCTCCTTACATCGAAGTAATTACAATATTATTAATATATCGTCCTGATGAGTATTATCGTCAACACTCTGTAGGGGCGTACTGAAGGAACGACAATCATTTTTATTATTATGTGATAATAGGTACCTATGTATTTGTATAATATATTTTCGATTATCCCCCACTATTCCTCTCATCAATACAAGCTGTTATTGAATGACGGTGTGGATGTATTGTGGTGTGTCCGTCAGTGTTGTCTTGCCAGTCGTAAAGGCGCACTTAACACTATCGTGATTATTTTGTATTATACATTTATACCTATTTACCAACACATTTAAAGATAATGTAGGTACTTCGATGCCACTGCCATGGACTGATGTCAGATAATAATTTAATATTTGTAACTTCCTAAGTATAAACTTTTATTTAAACTCCATGTCTCTATTACATCAATAATCATAATACGAGGAGTATGTCAGTAATTTTCAATCTTTTAAAGATTGAATATCCCACAAATTAAAAGTTCTATTTTTTCACAAAATCTAACATAGGTAGGTATTTTCTTAAATGTAATTTTATGAATTAGCAACTTTAAACAATCTACTTACTAACAAGGAGGTTACAATTACCAGATTTAGAATTGCACAACTAATTTCTATATAACATACCTAGTCATACCTATTACCTATTATAATCCTAATAATTCCTTGAAGATACGGATGGTAAAAATGTATGTTTTATTTCCAATCTAGGTAAAATATATCACATTGTATAATTATGTTACCTATATCACATAGGTAAAGGACTATTCACAGTTACTATGCTTATCATTTATCAGAAGCGATACAGCGATTAAAGTGATAGGACGCCGGGGGACATAGGGTTCCTATACTAAAAGTTGTTGCTGTTCCAATCTGTTCAAATGCTGTTCTTCGACATCTTCGGGTGATAATAAGGGCAGTCCAAAAAATAGTTTCAGAAGTTGTCCGATTTCTGAAGCATTATCTTTAAATTCATTGGAGAGACCAAACTGTTGAATTTGTCTCCACCATGACTGACATAAATGGAATCTGCAACCTCTAACTGTAACTTTATGTAGCTGTGAAGTTATAGCACTATGGATAGCTGTTTAAAAATCAACGAAAACCGTGCCAACTGTTAGATATTTCGCAACATTATTTAATGCAAGTATGTAAGTGTCAGTAGTCTTGTTCGGGAGTAGGCTGAATACGACAGGAACTTAGCTATATTGTACTTTGATAAAAATAGAAAATAATTGGTAAAATTGCTTAGGACAATTTTGAATGTTCCATCGACAAATAACGTAGTGGCTTTCTTGAGTTGTTCCAAGTTCTGCGTGCATGTAAATGTAATTATATTGTTAACAGAATCGTTGTCATAAATACATTTTTCTCCGAGATTAGTTATTAACGAATATTCACTGACACTTTTATGCAGTTCTTCAAGATTAGAAGGTAACTTGGGAATTGTTCTTAATTTAGCAGCATTCAAATTTTTACGGACTCTGTAATATCATTTTGAACTTTTGAAGTAGTGACTCACTATGACTGTTTGAAGCTATCTCCTTGCGTATAATTTTAGATGGTCGCTCTGTAATAAGTTCATCACATTTTATTTTTAGTGAATTTGTCAATTGTTGTCGCACAATTAGTGTACTATCGTCTTCACTTTCGTGGTTATGTGTTAATACCTCTTCATATAAACAATCTCCGTTCAATTTAACGTATGCTGTACATTTTCGTTTTGTACATATCCACCTCTGTATGTTATCTGCTAGGTTCTTTTGGAATCCAAACTTGTAATTGTCAATAATCAACAACTTATTTCCCTTTTCACTAAACATAAACTCCATAATTACAAAAAATTAAAATTAAAAAATATAAATTCAAATACGAAATACAAATTAAAAAATGTACACGATGTGTTATTCGAGGCTGTACAGTGCTCACTGCTCACCAACATTATTATCATTCGTACATAGGATATAGACGATATACCCATAGACCTTATACTGAGTATAAGATCTATGCAGTATGCATATATCTCAATCGTAATCTTAATTGATCGGGATATCACCGATAATTTGCTAAACTTCCTGCAATATATATAAATCAATATATATTCTTTACTCTATGATATAAATATATTGCCATCTTATTGTATATTATACTATAGATTATGGAATATAGCCGTGTAGGTACATTTATATTTTATACTGTCTAATTTATATTTTGTATACCAATTATTAAAAATTAAAAATTACCTGTACACAAATGGGAACCAATTCGGTTCAACTTAATGAAATACCTTTTTCAAACGGGAACCAATTCGGTTACTCCCGTTCCAATACAAAACTTCCAATAATAAAATACAACCTATAAAAAGCGATACGGGTGTCTCATATACCTACACGATTTTTTCGTCAACAAAATACCTAATCAATGCGGTTAACTCACAAGTTAAAATAATAAACTGACTTAATGTATACAATATATTATATCTTATAATATCGTAAAATAAGTATTATTTTTATCAACATTTCAAAAATTAAAAATTCATTTCAACGGGTCCTCCAGACCCCACCACCACTTTGTAGGGCCTTGCTTTTAACTAATTCTTCAAACGGTACTCTGGACACTCTGGTACGTTGAAGATTAATTAAAATAACTTCTACTCCGTTAAAGTTAATTATTTATTTTCAAAAATGTATGCATTTTAAATTTTACAATATTAATAAGAATATTTTTTTCAGTAAGATAAAAAAATATTGATTATATTTATTGGCCTGATGAACCTCGTAAATTATTAATTCTTTTATCTATATAATATATAAAATAACTCGCCTGATTCATCACCGCCTAGCCGGAACCGCTTAAGCTATATGAATATGACATTTGAACAGTAGTTTCGTTTTATGATGTATGTATAAGACCAACTCAGAAAGAATTTTTCAAATTCACATTTTATAAAATTCCTCAAACAAAGATTTTGAGATTCGCGGTGGAAAAATAATTTTTCTTGTTTATAAATGGTTACCATTAGTAACTCGGGCAAATAAGGTAAAATTCGACGTCATACCTTAGGTATAACTTTAAAGAATAGTACTCAATACTTAACTATTTTTGATAAATCAAGGTGATCTAATTAATAAATAATAATACCTAATTATAATAAAATTATAGTATTAGTAATGGTAATGATCAAAATCAAAATGAACGATTAATATAAAAAAAAAAAAATAGGAATTTCATATTTTATTTCATTTTATCTTGAGTCTATAAACTAGGTACACACAAACACACATGGTACGTTTCCATTTGATGTACATGAATAAGAATAAATTATTATTTTCTTATATTATCGAAATTATTTTAGTGAACAGATGGCGCCACATGAATATTCCAATTTTTAATTTTTTAATTACATTTTACTGGATAGTTGGTGTCACTAGTTTAATTCTATTTTGTATTTTACTTATCTTAAGGGCAACATACTATGTTCAAAATATTTTTATGGAACTCTACTTGAAAATAATTTCTTATGATAAAATAACGTATATTTTTTTTGTTACTCACTATGTATTTTTGTTGGAATAATTGGCCAAATAACCAGTGAAAATGTCATGAGTAAAGATCGAATTTTTTAGGTTCTTAAAAGCTTAAAATATGATGCTAATTTGCTCTAAAAAACCCTAAAATAATCTCTAAATATTCCTTAGCTTGTAAATATGCAATAATATGATTTTTTTTCTTTCTTAAATAGTTCAATAAAAACAATAAATTACTGTTATTCCTTTGGTAACAAGTTAATTATTTAAATATAAAAATGTAGAACAGTTCATACATACGAATATAAATATAATAAAATTATATATAAAAAACAAAATAGTTAAATAAAATTTTTTTTTCTTAGAAAAATCCCAACTCGAGAAATTAGTAAAATATGCTTTTTTTATGAACAATAATTGAATATATTCTAAAATATGAGAAATAGTCTAAATATTCTCTTATGTCCAAAATATCCTAAAATATGCAAAATAATTTTTTCCTGTGAACTCTATGATGGATAGATCGTCCACATTTTTCACCCTCGTAAAGCTACATAAAGCCATTAAAAATATGTAAAAACATAAAGATCCGGTCTCTAGTCATGAATATACGGTAATTTGTTTTAGAGTTACAGCAAAAACCAAAATCGATTTTGTCAATATCTAATTTTGCATAAAAATTCCAGTTTTTCCTTAAATTTTTCTTTTGTTAATCCCTGCGCTTTTGAAAATTATTGGGAATTTTCAAAAATGACCTCCCGAAGCCACCAACTAGATTTGCGAGCATGAACAAGATACTGTTAAAGAAAATCAAAACATTATTTCGACTACTCATCGTATACACGGACACAAAAAAATATGAATAAAAAAAAAAACACATATTGTAAAATCAATACATTCATTTAGGCTCAGTTCAGAGTCTAAAATACAAATTAAAAGTGGTCTTGTGTCTTGTGTATAAACGTGGTTCTTATAATTGACTAGCGTCAACTAATTTATTGATCGAACCTATAGACTTGAATTTCAATGAGGAAATTCTCTATACAGCATCTAAATGAGCAGCGGTTAGAATATTTGAATTTCAAAAAGGGTTCATATCTAAAAAGTTTAATTTTTCAGGAAACTCAAAAAATTATTTTTTATTTTAGTTTTTAATTTCTAAAATTACAGACTATTGTATAATGTTATGCCCATATTATAGAATATTCTTAAAGTGAAATTTGATTGGAAAAGTGATTGATTACGTTTTCTGAGATTATTCCTTTTTGAAATTTGTACAAGGACTATAGTGATTTAAAACTGAAACAGATATGGGCCCTTTTCGCTCATAAAATATCCGTCTATATGAGAGTTTAAATTAAAAAAACGCTATTTTTTATAAAAATTTGAGCTGGGCTCTTTTCGAAATTCTCGATTCATTTGCTTTTTAATATTTCATTAGTGGAAAAGTTTCCTCATAAAAATATGTGCTTCCAAAAATGGTTTACAATTTTTAGCAAAATATTTGGTTTTACTTAATTTTGTTTCCCAGAGATTAATTAGTTTATAATTTACAAAGACTAAAATTCATAAGTAATATGATTCGCTATATATCCAATAACGCTTTCATCAAATAAATGATATCTTGTGAAAAACTTTTATGATGAATAAAATATTTATTGGATTTTGTAAAGAACCTCTTAAATTAATCATTTAATATCAACAATTAAATTGTGTCTATGTATTTTTAATATTTTTCAACCACTATTGTAAAAATATATTAGAAACCTTATATTACATTTTCAAGCTTTTTAACCCAGCAAATAAATATGTATTGACATTTATAAAAGAAAAAAACTAAACAAATTGAATAATGAATATGTCCGTAAACCGCTCGAAACATTCAAAATATTTTTAAAATATTATTGTGTGTAAAAAATACTAATATAAACATTCAGTGAAAATTGCATGTATCTACGATCATTTGTTTTAGAGGTAGCTACACTAAAACCCAATTTTGTGTAAAAATTTTTGTTTTTCCTTAATTTTTTATTTTTTTTTTCCTGCGCTTTTGAAAATGATTGGGACTCGATGAAGTTGAAAATCTAAGCATTTTTACTGCCCAAAAGGCAATGACAGCCACAATTTTTTTTTTTAAAAACACACACATATCATTGTAAAACCAATACATTCATCACTGTGCTCAGAATCTAAAATGGAATTTTGATTAAAGTTCCACGTAAAGTTTAAAATATTATATGGTTTATGAACCCGACGATTTGATAGGTAAGTACTAGAAATATTGTACATATATATACCTATTTAGATATTTTTTTAATTAAAGTAAATATTTATTGCCTAGTTAAATAGGTTACGTATACAGTATACTGAAATATAGAGAAGTGTTCGTTAATAAAAACCTAAAAGAGAATATAAAAAAAAATTAATTTGGCTAGTTCGAGATGGTGGACAAATTTTTATTTTGCAGTGTTTTAAATTCGAGAAAAACCAATGAATGAATTATAACCAATACTGTTTTCAATTTTGGTTGACATTTAATTGCACTCTTTCGTTTTTTTTTTAAGTTCTCTGGTTAGATATATGCAATATTTAATAAATGTAAGAATGATTCATAGGCGACTTTAAGTTATTTCACATAGGTAATATAGGGTCTTATATTTTAATATATTCCAATACGTAAGTTAAACAATTAATTTCTACATTAAGTAATTTGAACCTTAAAACTTTAAAATTAATTAAAGTGCACTTATGCATTATTTTTACTTACATGTTCCATACATTTTCTGGTTAAAGGTGTAGGAGTGTAGGACTCGACTTAGTATTCAGATAAACTACACAAGTAGTAAAGCATTAACGTCAAAAAAAGGTACAGATAATCAATAACAAAGTATTAAAGAATGGATAATTTTGAATTCTAAAATATTGAAGTAAATCGAGTTTCATAGCAGTGACAGTAAAAAAAGTAAATTAAGGGTTACTGCATAAATGATAAACTTGAGCACATTACAGCACAAACTTGAATGGTTCACAGCATCAAGTACAATTTTTGATTTGATTTTCTTTTTTGATATTTTATTTGTAAAATTAATCATATTTCAAAATAAGAATTAATGTTAACTTATAACATTTTAATTGTTAAATTTACGAATTGTATAAAAACTTTTTAGATTGTGTGAATAAACATTTTTGGTATTATTTTAATACTTTATAAAAATAATGAACTTAACACTATAACAACAGTATAATCATCTAGTGTGGTTTACAAGTTAACAATTTTCAGTTGGAATACCCTCTATAATATCTTCTATAGTTAATACTAGATGCGATTGTATAAACATATTTATAATTAAATTTAATATATATTTATCTTTTGTACAACAATTAACATATTTTTAAATTAGTTAAGATACTATAATTAAAACATTATCAACAATATTACCAATATGTTATTAGTTATTAATATTACCATCTCCAATGTTTTCAGCAGAAATTTTTGCCTCATTTGCTTCTTCTGCCCCTAAATTTAATAAAACATTTCGGCTGTTTCTTCTTCACTACGTACAGCGGCATTAACAGCATTTTTTACGCCATTCACAGCATTCTTTGAATCTTGATATGCAGTTTTAGCAATGTCTTCAACATCATCTGCAGCTTCACTGGCAGCATTCTCTGCAATATTTCCTACAGATTTTCCAACAGCTTTCGTAGTGTCATAGGCATCCTTTATATTATCATGTACATCACCTATTTCATCAAGAGCAGCTTCTTTAATATCATGTCCAATAGCATGCATATCATCAGACAACTCACTATCACTGGGACTGCTGAAACTACTACTACCACTATACTTATGACGAATTTTAGTTTTAACAGTACCAGAAGGTTTATAGATTATCCCAATAACCTGTCCATCAGCACCATACACATTTTGACCAACATCTAGTTTATTATTTTTACTTAAAACTGTAGATTGGATAGACTCAAAACGATTATCTATATCATTAATTGGAGAACCATCAGAATTAACTACAGTAGAACCTTCAACTTGAGTATTAACATTTGACGTATCAGTTTCACGATACAAGTATCGATTCAATTGAACATTATCAATTAGCAAACTATTTAAATCAGAACTTTGTTTATTTAAATCATTACTAGTAAGCAAATTAGAATTAGAATTCAATAGCTGTGGTGTTAGGTAGGGTCCTTCGGGATCATCTACAGTAGCACTGGTACCTGTTTTTGAAGAACTGGCTTCAAAATTATGTAAACTGCTCAAATAGGTTGTAGTATAACCATTTAATTTGTTGTATCCCGGTACATTTATTGATTGCATATTATTATATCCATTATAACCTTGACCATTATTTATATTGTTTGCATTTACTTGACCTATGTAACTTGAATCAATGGTTTCAAAATCTCTATTGTCGGTATTCAAATCACTCATACTTAATTGATTGTTTTCAGGACTGGTATCATCTATTCCAATTTTAGCTAGATAATATTCAATGCCATCTACATTGTCATAGTTATAAAAGTCAGTATTCATGACAGACATTTGAGGACTTTTATCAGGATAAATATTGGTGTCAGGAGGTGCAAAATCATTTCCCATAAACGGATAGTCCTTTAAAGGTGGATCATTTTGATTTAATCCATACTGCAATTGACCATTTTCATACCTAGCATTTAAATTAGGTGTGTATGAATTATAGGAAGGTTCTTGCATGTTGCCATTATCAGACGGAACATTTTCAAAAAAGCTATCAACATAACTTTCATAATTTTGGTTCTCATAGTTACCATCTAAACTCCCTACAATGTTATTAGAATTCTCCGAAAAAAAAAAGTTATTATAAACATCGCCATTTTCGTATAAAAACGGAATTTTTATATCATCGTCATTGTCTGAGGTATACTTATCATCCATGTTTACTTGATCTTCGTTAGATACACCCATATTATGTAATTCATAATTAGGGGATCCATACATTTCTGAACCCATACTTGAATATTCAGTCTGTGAAAATTAGATGAAGTAAATGAAAAATCTCCAGTCAAAAGAATAGAATCAGAACTTACCCCAGTTGGAGTCTGCTCTACTGTACGTGGTGATCCATTCATATCTGATGGAGTATTCAATCCTGTACCTCCAAAACTCTGTGAATCCTTTGAGTTTTCATTTGGCATAAATGGTGAAACACCAGGAATAAAAATAAACTCATCTGTTGTAGCAGCATTCTGTAAATTGAAAATTGGAAGTGAATTTTATAATATTTGGTTATTTAAATCTTCACTCACATCTGGTGGATAACTATAACTGCTATCTTGATCTGCTGTATTTTGAGTATATCCGAAATAACTTGATGTATAACTATTTATATAACTAGATGGAGTCCCTCCCTTCAGATTACTATTGGGAGCGCTATTTACTGAATTTGGACTTAACGTTTGACCATAATAAGGGACACCTGTGTTCATATTTGTAGGTTCTCCATTAGGATATGTAAAAGGCATATTAGATTGAGGCAGTAAACCATTTAGATTCGACACATCGCTAGGAAAACTATTTATATTTCCGTTAGTGGTAGTCGGAGTAGCACTTGATGGAGATCCATTTGAATCAGGTGATGGTATTGCTGAAGTTGTAGTTCTTCCATTTTTTTCATCCATATCTTGTTTATTATATTCGTAATTGCTTGATGATTGAAAACTATTAAAATAACTAGTCTCCACAACCAAGTTTTCCTTAGAATCATAATAAAAACCATTTGGCATGTCCGTCAAATCTTTGTTAGAAGAACTAGACGGAGAACCGTTTGAATTTGAGGTAGTTGTAGCTGTTGATGGAGTCCCCCCCATCAGATTACTATTGGGAGCACTATTTGCAGAATTTGGACTAAACGTTTGACCATAATAAGGAACACCTGTGTTCATATTTGTAGGTTCTCCATTAGGATATGTAAAAGGCATATTAGATTGAGGAAGTAAACCAATTAAATTCGACGCATCGCTAGGAACACTATTTATATTTCCGTTAGTGGTAGTCGGCGTAGCACTTGATGGAGATCCATTTGAATCAGGTGATGGTATTGCTGTTGATGGAGTACCTCCCTTCAGATTACTATTGGGAGCACTATTTGCAGAATTTGGACTTAACGTTTGACCATAATAAGAAACACCTGCGTTCATATTTGTAGGTTCTCCGTTAGGATATGTAAAACGCATATTAGATTGAAGCTGTAAACCATTTAGATTCGACACATCACTAGGAACACTATTTATATTTCCGTTAGTGGCAGTCGGCGTAGCACTTGATGGAGATCCATTTGAATCAGGTGATGGTATTGCTGTTGATGGAGTACCTCCCTTCAGATTACTATTGGGAGCACTATTTGCAGAATTTGGACTTAACGTTTGACCATAATACGAAACACCTGCGTTCATATTTGTAGGTTCTCCGTTAGGATATGTAAAAGGCATATTAGATTGAGGAAGTAAACCATTTAGATTCGACGTATCGCTAGGAACACTATTTATATTTCCGTTAGTGGCAGTCGGAGTAGCACTTGATGGAGATCCATTTGAATCAGGTGATGGTATTGCTGAAGTTGTAGTTCTTCCATTTTTTTCATCCATATCTTGTTTATTATATTCGTAATTGCTTGATGATTGAAAACTATTAAAATAACTAGTCTCCACAACCAAGTTTTCCTTAGAATCATAATAAAAACCATTTGGCATGTCCGTCAAATCTTTGTTAGAAGAACTAGACGGAGAGAACCGTTTGAATTTGAGGTAGTTGCTGTTGATGAGTCCCCATCATATTACTATTGGGAGCACTATTTATGGATAAACGTTTGACCATAATAAGAACACCTGTGTTCATATTTGTAGGTTCTCCATTAGGATATGTAAAAGGCATATTAGATTGAGGAAGTAAACCAATTAAATTCGACGCATCGCTAGGAACACTATTTATATTTCCGTTAGTGGTAGTCGGCGTAGCACTTGATGGAGATCCATTTGAATCAGGTGATGGTATTGCTGTTGATGGAGTACCTCCCTTCAGATTACTATTGGGAGCACTATTTGCAGAATTTGGACTTAACGTTTGACCATAATACGAAACACCTGCGTTCATATTTGTAGGTTCTCCGTTAGGATATGTAAAAGGCATATTAGATTGAGGTAGTAAACCATTTAGATTCGACACATCGCTAGGAACACTATTTATATTTCCGTTAGTGTTAGTCGGAGTAGCACTTGATGGAGAACCATTTGAATTGGGATTCGATGTTGCTGTTGATGGAGTCCCCCCCATCAGATTACTATTGGGAGCACTATTTGCAGAATTTGGACTAAACGTTTGACCATAATAAGGAACACCTGTGTTCATATTTGTAGGTTCTCCATTAGGATATGTAAAAGGCATATTAGATTGAGGAAGTAAACCAATTAAATTCGACGCATCGCTAGGAACACTATTTATATTTCCGTTAGTGGTAGTCGGCGTAGCACTTGATGGAGATCCATTTGAATCAGGTGATGGTATTGCTGTTGATGGAGTACCTCCCTTCAGATTACTATTGGGAGCACTATTTGCAGAATTTGGACTTAACGTTTGACCATAATAAGAAACACCTGCGTTCATATTTGTAGGTTCTCCGTTAGGATATGTAAAACGCATATTAGATTGAAGCTGTAAACCATTTAGATTCGACACATCACTAGGAACACTATTTATATTTCCGTTAGTGGCAGTCGGCGTAGCACTTGATGGAGATCCATTTGAATCAGGTGATGGTATTGCTGTTGATGGAGTACCTCCCTTCAGATTACTATTGGGAGCACTATTTGCAGAATTTGGACTTAACGTTTGACCATAATACGAAACACCTGCGTTCATATTTGTAGGTTCTCCGTTAGGATATGTAAAAGGCATATTAGATTGAGGAAGTAAACCATTTAGATTCGACGTATCGCTAGGAACACTATTTATATTTCCGTTAGTGGCAGTCGGAGTAGCACTTGATGGAGATCCATTTGAATCAGGTGATGGTATTGCTGAAGTTGTAGTTCTTCCATTTTTTTCATCCATATCTTGTTTATTATATTCGTAATTGCTTGATGATTGAAAACTATTAAAATAACTAGTCTCCACAACCAAGTTTTCCTTAGAATCATAATAAAAACCATTTGGCATGTCCGTCAAATCTTTGTTAGAAGAACTAGACGGAGAACCGTTTGAATTTGAGGTAGTTGTAGCTGTTGATGGAGTCCCCCCCATCAGATTACTATTGGGAGCACTATTTGCAGAATTTGGACTAAACGTTTGACCATAATAAGGAACACCTGTGTTCATATTTGTAGGTTCTCCATTAGGATATGTAAAAGGCATATTAGATTGAGGAAGTAAACCAATTAAATTCGACGCATCGCTAGGAACACTATTTATATTTCCGTTAGTGGTAGTCGGCGTAGCACTTGATGGAGATCCATTTGAATCAGGTGATGGTATTGCTGTTGATGGAGTACCTCCCTTCAGATTACTATTGGGAGCACTATTTGCAGAATTTGGACTTAACGTTTGACCATAATACGAAACACCTGCGTTCATATTTGTAGGTTCTCCGTTAGGATATGTAAAAGGCATATTAGATTGAGGTAGTAAACCATTTAGATTCGACACATCGCTAGGAACACTATTTATATTTCCGTTAGTGTTAGTCGGAGTAGCACTTGATGGAGAACCATTTGAATTGGGATTCGATGTTGCTGTTGATGGAGTCCCCCCCATCAGATTACTATTGGGAGCACTATTTGCAGAATTTGGACTAAACGTTTGACCATAATAAGGAACACCTGTGTTCATATTTGTAGGTTCTCCATTAGGATATGTAAAAGGCATATTAGATTGAGGAAGTAAACCAATTAAATTCGACGCATCGCTAGGAACACTATTTATATTTCCGTTAGTGGTAGTCGGCGTAGCACTTGATGGAGATCCATTTGAATCAGGTGATGGTATTGCTGTTGATGGAGTACCTCCCTTCAGATTACTATTGGGAGCACTATTTGCAGAATTTGGACTTAACGTTTGACCATAATAAGAAACACCTGCGTTCATATTTGTAGGTTCTCCGTTAGGATATGTAAAACGCATATTAGATTGAAGCTGTAAACCATTTAGATTCGACACATCACTAGGAACACTATTTATATTTCCGTTAGTGGCAGTCGGCGTAGCACTTGATGGAGATCCATTTGAATCAGGTGATGGTATTGCTGTTGATGGAGTACCTCCCTTCAGATTACTATTGGGAGCACTATTTGCAGAATTTGGACTTAACGTTTGACCATAATACGAAACACCTGCGTTCATATTTGTAGGTTCTCCGTTAGGATATGTAAAAGGCATATTAGATTGAGGAAGTAAACCATTTAGATTCGACGTATCGCTAGGAACACTATTTATATTTCCGTTAGTGGCAGTCGGAGTAGCACTTGATGGAGATCCATTTGAATCAGGTGATGGTATTGCTGAAGTTGTAGTTCTTCCATTTTTTTCATCCATATCTTGTTTATTATATTCGTAATTGCTTGATGATTGAAAACTATTAAAATAACTAGTCTCCACAACCAAGTTTTCCTTAGAATCATAATAAAAACCATTTGGCATGTCCGTCAAATCTTTGTTAGAAGAACTAGACGGAGAACCGTTTGAATTTGAGGTAGTTGTAGCTGTTGATGGAGTCCCCCCCATCAGATTACTATTGGGAGCACTATTTGCAGAATTTGGACTAAACGTTTGACCATAATAAGGAACACCTGTGTTCATATTTGTAGGTTCTCCATTAGGATATGTAAAAGGCATATTAGATTGAGGAAGTAAACCAATTAAATTCGACGCATCGCTAGGAACACTATTTATATTTCCGTTAGTGGTAGTCGGCGTAGCACTTGATGGAGATCCATTTGAATCAGGTGATGGTATTGCTGTTGATGGAGTACCTCCCTTCAGATTACTATTGGGAGCACTATTTGCAGAATTTGGACTTAACGTTTGACCATAATACGAAACACCTGCGTTCATATTTGTAGGTTCTCCGTTAGGATATGTAAAAGGCATATTAGATTGAGGTAGTAAACCATTTAGATTCGACACATCGCTAGGAACACTATTTATATTTCCGTTAGTGTTAGTCGGAGTAGCACTTGATGGAGAACCATTTGAATTGGGATTCGATGTTGCTGTTGATGGAGTCCCCCCCATCAGATTACTATTGGGAGCACTATTTGCAGAATTTGGACTAAACGTTTGACCATAATAAGGAACACCTGTGTTCATATTTGTAGGTTCTCCATTAGGATATGTAAAAGGCATATTAGATTGAGGAAGTAAACCAATTAAATTCGACGCATCGCTAGGAACACTATTTATATTTCCGTTAGTGGTAGTCGGCGTAGCACTTGATGGAGATCCATTTGAATCAGGTGATGGTATTGCTGTTGATGGAGTACCTCCCTTCAGATTACTATTGGGAGCACTATTTGCAGAATTTGGACTTAACGTTTGACCATAATACGAAACACCTGCGTTCATATTTGTAGGTTCTCCGTTAGGATATGTAAAAGGCATATTAGATTGAGGAAGTAAACCATTTAGATTCGACACATCGCTAGGAACACTATTTATATTTCCGTTAGTGTTAGTCGGAGTAGCACTTGATGGAGAACCATTTGAATTGGGATTCGATGTTGCTGTTGATGGAGTCCTCCCCATCAGATTACTATTGGGAGCACTATTTGCAGAATTTGGACTAAACGTTTGACCATAATAAGGAACACCTGTGTTCATATTTGTAGGTTCTCCATTAGGATATGTAAAAGCATATTAGATTGAAGCTTAAACCATTTAGATTCGACACATCACTAGGAACACTATTTATATTTCCGTTAGTGGCAGTCGGCGTAGCACTTGATGGAGATCCATTTGAATCAGGTGATGGTATTGCTGTTGATGGAGTACCTCCCTTCAGATTACTATTGGGAGCACTATTTGCAGAATTTGGACTTAACGTTTGACCATAATACGAAACACCTGCGTTCATATTTGTAGGTTCTCCGTTAGGATATGTAAAAGGCATATTAGATTGAGGAAGTAAACCATTTAGATTCGACGTATCGCTAGGAACACTATTTATATTTCCGTTAGTGGCAGTCGGAGTAGCACTTGATGGAGATCCATTTGAATCAGGTGATGGTATTGCTGAAGTTGTAGTTCTTCCATTTTTTTCATCCATATCTTGTTTATTATATTCGTAATTGCTTGATGATTGAAAACTATTAAAATAACTAGTCTCCACAACCAAGTTTTCCTTAGAATCATAATAAAAACCATTTGGCATGTCCGTCAAATCTTTGTTAGAAGAACTAGACGGAGAACCGTTTGAATTTGAGGTAGTTGTAGCTGTTGATGGAGTCCCCCCCATCATATTACTATTGGGAGCACTATTTGCAGAATTTGGACTAAACGTTTGACCATAATAAGGAACACCTGTGTTCATATTTGTAGGTTCTCCATTAGGATATGTAAAAGGCATATTAGATTGAGGAAGTAAACCAATTAAATTCGACGCATCGCTAGGAACACTATTTATATTTCCGTTAGTGGTAGTCGGCGTAGCACTTGATGGAGATCCATTTGAATCAGGTGATGGTATTGCTGTTGATGGAGTACCTCCCTTCAGATTACTATTGGGAGCACTATTTGCAGAATTTGGACTTAACGTTTGACCATAATACGAAACACCTGCGTTCATATTTGTAGGTTCTCCGTTAGGATATGTAAAAGGCATATTAGATTGAGGTAGTAAACCATTTAGATTCGACACATCGCTAGGAACACTATTTATATTTCCGTTAGTGTTAGTCGGAGTAGCACTTGATGGAGAACCATTTGAATTGGGATTCGATGTTGCTGTTGATGGAGTCCCCCCCATCAGATTACTATTGGGAGCACTATTTGCAGAATTTGGACTAAACGTTTGACCATAATAAGGAACACCTGTGTTCATATTTGTAGGTTCTCCATTAGGATATGTAAAAGGCATATTAGATTGAGGAAGTAAACCAATTAAATTCGACGCATCGCTAGGAACACTATTTATATTTCCGTTAGTTGCTCCATTTGTTTCATCCATATCTTCTATATTATATCCGTAATAGCTTGTCGATTGAAATCTTTTCACATAACTAGTATCACTCATCAATTTTTCATTAGAATCATAGTATTGTCCATACGGCTCATCTATTAAGTCACTATTTGGGTTAGTTGGTGTATTAGAGGTTGGAAATTTTTTTAATTCATTTGGACTCGTGATAGAAGTATCTCCTTCTATTCTTACCTCCGTATTTGAGATTTCAAGAGTAGTCTGTGTTCTATAATCATTAGTTAATGAAGTATCGGTATTATTCAACATATTCATTATATCCACATTTAGTGCAGAATTTGAATCAGTGGTATCTGCATTATCTAGAGACAATTCGTTGTTTGAATATATCTTTTGAACGAACTCGGTATTTATATTTGTTGTAATGGAATGATCTTGATTATTTTCAGTTGCTGTTGATTGAATAGAGGTTTCATTGTTATATTCAGTAACTTGTTCATTTGTAAGGGACACTGATAATCCATTATTATTTAAAGTTTGTTTTGTATCTGCCTGCTGTAATTAATTTAAGAATTGTGTGTTGGATTATTATTCTAATGAATCATTTTTCAAAATTAAAATAATATATTATATTCTGTACAGTATTAGTTTGTATGTTTTAATTTTACATTGTGAATATTTAATCTCCAGTTAAGATGATTTATTTAATAATAATGATAGTATTATCATATACTATCATTATTATTAAATAAATTGATATTATGTATTCTTATTTTTATCATTAATATTGTATCTTATAGTTTTGGAAATATACGTTATGTTGGCAGAGATAGTTTTGTTAAATTTATTAAAAATATTAAGTACTTAAATAATTAACTAATAAATATTTTTTCAAATTGTATTCAAGTTTTTTAAAAAATATAAAATTTTAAATAATTTTTAATGTGATTTGTTAAATGTAAATAATTAGGTATATTATATTTTACTGTTTTTGTTCCATTGAATTTAAAATTAAGTGAATGAATGGATGTATAAATTATATTCCACTAACTAATTTTTTTTGAATACCTACTTAATAAAAAACAGTTTTAAAGATAAATTGATTAGTTCACACAAATATTATTTACATGCATATAATTTAAATTGAATAACTTACTACGGCAACGACAAATGTAAGTATACTAACTATACATGTATATGGAAATAATGTCATTCTAAAATACATTACAATATTTCACAATACAGCAGTACGATATATTATGTACCTATAAAATGGTTTAACAACTGATACACACAAATTATTATTCATTACTTTATTTGTATTCCTATTGTTAATTTTTTTTATTAATTATATACAATAAAAAAAAATCAATTTAAATACACATTTGTATAATATTATAATGTAAATCTCATGAAATTAAACAATTTAAAATAATTACCGTATTCTTTGTTTGTTTTAAACAATCATAATTTACGTTATTAAAACACATGTTCAAATAATCAATATAAGATATATTATACAGAATTAATAATTACCAACACAGATTTGCTGTATTTTTATAATTGTACCTGTACCCATTGTAAATAAACTAAAAATATTTTTATTTAACAAGATAGGTACCTTGGATATATCACTATTGTTAACCAATATAAAAATTGACTAATATTTACATTTTTTGAAAACAAGTTATCATAATAATCCTATTAAATTATTTTTTTCATAATATGAGACTGAATCTCTTTGATTTCTACCAATGAGTGAACCAATAAAACTGTACTAGTAAAATGTTTGTATACAATTTATACGTATGTAATCTCATAAGGCAGGGTCAAATTGCATAACATAAACACATTATAGAACATTTAAATTAATTTATATAAATTACAAATATTTTAAAAGTATACTATACAGTTTAATGTTCATACAGCACATTAAAATAAGGATCAGTGAGTCTGTAAAATAATTAATAAATATTTGATTTAAATCGGAAACCTTTTTATCTATATGGGTCATAATTTTTTTCAGCACAATTTATTGTGCACAAAAATCAAATGTTCCATCAAGATAAATAATTTCAGCTTTACAAAAAGCCCTTAAATTTGATTTACATGGAAAAATTATCATATTGTCTATTACATTATTTGTTAATACAAAATGTTCGTCTTGGACTGTTTTTATATTAAGTTCTTCTATAGCTTTGTGGGCTGCGTACGAGTTGATTCCCGGGTACCTGTTTACCTGCACCGACACCGTTGAGTTGCTTCCCGGGTCATTTGAGGGTACGTACGAGTTGATTCCCTATTGTTTCTATATAGTGGGCACCCAAATATTTTTTTATTTATAAATGAAGTGTTAGAAGTACAATCTGAAACTTATATTAAATGCAGAAGTAATGGAACTAAAAAATCTAAAAAACATCAAGAAAAACAAATTTTTTTAAGAGAAGAGATGTCATGGTATACTGGTAATCTCATTACCAGATACCAATTTATAAAAACAATGTGTTACAAATTTTTACCAAATTAATAATTTTTTTATATTTTTTTAGCTAGTTACTACCAAATATTTTTAATAATAATTTTTTACCTAATTACAACTAAATGTTTTTAATAGTAATAAATATAATATAATTCAATAAATAATAAATAAATAAAAATTAAATGATTTTCAAAATTTAAAAAAACTAAAAAAACAACATTTTTGAGAAACTTGTCAGCCAACCAATAGGCTGAATATCTTACTAAATATTGAATAAAATATATAATGACCTGGGAATCAACTCGTATGTACCTCTTAATGACCCGGGAATCAACTCGTACGTACCTCTTAAGGACCCGGGAATCAACTAATACATGAAAAAGGTCTCGGGAATCAACTCACCTATACCGGCTTCGTGGACAGAATTCATACTTGTTGGTAAAGAAGGTAAAACATTACGGCGTGCATTGTATGCGTTTCTTTTAGCATATTTTAAATCAGTGATTTCTAATTTATTAGTTGAAAAACAGTCAAAATATATTAAAAATTAGATGGTGTATAGAAATAGCTTATATAAACATTCAGTGAAATTTTCATGCATCTACAGTTATTTGTTTTTGAATTGCAACAAAATAAGAAAATCGCTACATGAGAAATCGAGTGAATATCTAATCTCGTACAAATTTGAACTTAAAATGCTCATAAAAATTTATGTTGACTTGCTTATAAACATTTTTTCATTGCTAAAATTAGGCAAACTTATAAGGATTCTTGTATCACATTTTCAAACCTTAGATTTAAAAAGAAAAATTTTTATGAATTTCAAACTCAAAATAAATTGCACATTTTCGTCATTATTACGTATTTTGTCAAAATTTGAACTTTGATTACCTATAAATAAAAATTGTGACAACGGATTTTTAATATTTTTCATCTGCCTTTGAAACTATATATTAGAAGCCTACTATTAAATTTTCAAGATTTTTTACCCAACAAATAAAATTTTATTGACATTTATAGAAAAAAAAACTAAAAAAATTGGAAACTGAAAATGTCCGTTTACAGCTAAAAATATGACAGAATATTTTGAAAATGATATGGTGTGTAAAATGCTTATATAAACATTCGGTCAAAATTTCATGTCTCTACGGTCATTTCTTTTAGAGTTATACCAAAAACCAAAATCGATTTTGTCGAAAATTGGTTTTCCGTAAAAATTCCCGTTTTCCCCTTAATTTTAGATTCTGAGCGGAGCGATGAATGTATTGGTTTTACAATGATGTGTGTTTTTAGATTCTGAGCGGAGCGATGAATGTATTGGTTTTACAATGATGTGTGTTTTATTTTTTATTTTTTTTTTATTTTTGTGTCTGTCATCACGTTTTAGGACAGAAAAAATGCTTCGATTTTCTTCAATAGTACCTTTTCTGATAGGAAAGTGAATCTAGTTGGTACTGGGGGTCAAAAGTAAACATTTTCCAGTAGTTTTCAAAAGTACCGTGAAAAACAAATGGAAAATTAAGGAAAAAACGGGAATTTTTACGCAACATTGATTTTCGATAAAATCGATTTTGGTTTTTGGTGTAAGTCTAAAAAAAATGACGGTAAATACATGAAATTTTACTGAATGTTTATATAAGCGGTTTCTATATACCATACCGTTTTCAAAATATTTTGACTTATTTTGAGCTGTTTACAGACATTTTAAATTTACAATCTTTTTGGTTTTTTTTTTTTAAAAAAATCAATAACATTTTATTTATTCGTTAAAAATTCTTGAAAATTTAATAGAATGCTCCTAATATATTGCTTCAAAGGCACATGAAAAATATTAAAAATCTGTAGTCACAATTTTTTTTTCTAAGCATTTAAAGTTGAAATTTTGACAAAATACGTAAAAATGACGAAAATTTGCAAATTATTTAGAGTTAGAAATTCATAAAAATTTTTCTTTTTAAATCTAAGGTTTTAAATTTTAACACAAGATTTAACGTAAGTTTTCTACTTTTATCAAAAATAAAATATCTAAAAGCAATTAAAAATAAATTTTTATGAGTGTTTTAAGTTCATAATTTTACAACATAGGATATTCACTCGATTTCTCATGTAGCGTTTTTCTTATTTGGTTGTAATTCAAAACGAATAATTGTAGATGCATGAAAATTTCACTAAATGTTTATATTCTCATTTTCTATACACCATTCAATTTGAAAATATTTTGATTTGTTTTGAGCTGTTTACAGACATTTTTAGTTTTCAATTTTTTTAGTTTTTTTTTTTATAATTGTCAATAAAATTTTATTTGGTGGGCCAAAAAAGTCTGAAAATTTAATACAAGCTTTCTTATATATTGTTACAACATCAGTTGAAAAATATTGAAAATACATAGGCACGATTTTTTTTTATAAACATTTAAAGTTCGAATTTTGACAAAATTTGTCAAAATCTCGAAAATTATAAATCATTGTAATTAAAAAATTATAAAATGTTCAGTTTTTATAACTAAGTGTTGAAAATTTAAAACAAAAATTCTCATAAATAAATCATACTCTAACCAAAAAATCTAAAAAATATATCAACACATTTATTTTTTACAGACATTTTAATTTCAAATTTAGACAAAATTTCATATTTAAACCAAGAATAATGATTTTAGTTATTTTGATATAATTTAAAAATATTATTTGTTGGTATATGAAACTTTTAGAATATATTGTTATATTTATATACACGCAATGGCATTT